>RCUC01134841.1:0-188483 GCA_003697995.1 Taxidea taxus jeffersonii | reverse complement strand
CCCCCCCCACCACTCAATCCATCCTAGGCTTGCTTCCTAAATAAGAAATAACTTTCAATTATTCTGCTGAAGATTTCTAACCAGGTAATGTCCACATTCTCTGGTTTATGAAACAGGTTTCATAACTGAAACTCTTGAAGAAGTAAATCATATTTTTTATTTTCAGAATTTTGCAAACTACTTGTCATAGGGTTAAGTGATCAAAAAGCATTTATTACAAAACTAGATATATGTTCATGATGGTTTTGATTAATGAATAGATGAGGGCAGGTGCCTAAATGTGAGGATAAACTTGAATAGTTGTAGTAACCTATATGTGTTTATCTGTCTGCCTAACATTTTATTATATAATGTAGTAGGGTTCCATTATTCAATTTTGATGGAAAGTGAGTAACTCTTCCTTTAGTGAGACAGTACTGAGGCTAGAGAATCTAACCATTAAATAAAATGGCCTCAATGCAATGATAACTGGTTCCAGGATCCACTTAAAGGAATATCTAAAACATACAATAGTACCAAAACAGTGATGCCTGAGTGACTCAGTCAGTTAAGTGTCTGACTCTTGATTTTGGCTCAGGTCATGATCTCAGGGTTGGGAGATCGAGCCCCACATTGGGCTGGAAACAGAGCCTGCTTAAGAGTCTCTCTCTTCCTCTCCCTTGCCTCTCCCTATCCATGGCTCACATGCACACGTGCATGCTCTCTCCTTCTCTTAAAACACAAAACAGAAAAAAAAAAATTTAAAAACCCCACTGTTTAAAACTATTACCAAAGGAGGGACATCTGGGTGACTCAGTCAGTTAAGCCTCTGCTTTTGGCTCAGGTCTTGATCCTAGAGTCCTGGGATCAAGTTCCACATCAGGCTCCTGCCTCAGTGGCAAGCTTGGTTCTCCCTTTGCCTGATGTTCCCCCTGCTTGTGCTCTGACAAATAAATAAAATCTTTAAAAATATTACCAGAGGATACTATAAGAGGTAGAACAAATTAACTCAGAAGAAGCAATGGTAAGTATAAAATGGAAGATGAAATGTTAATTAGAGTAGTCACAGTATCTTGATAGTCGATTACAAGGAAGCCTATAGAAAAATCTAGGATCCAATATACTGTGCAAAGGGAAGCCATGATAGATTTTTTAAAATTTTTTTTCAAATTTAAATTCAATTAATTTACTTATAGTATATTATTAGTTTCAGAGGTAGAGTTCAGTGAGTTAGCCTGATAGATTCTTAAGGAGAAAGGCAAAAGTCAATCTCATGGTCAGAAAAGAAGCACTTTTAGAGAACCAGAGAATCACTTGCAGACCTGGTGGAAATATACTCGGACCTTAGATGAAGTTTTCTGTACTCTTAGGAGAGGAAATAAACCAGTCATGGAATGTAGCAAGACAAGAAGGAGAAAACACTGAAGGAACATTATTTGTCTTCCAGTGCAAGTTCATAATCAGAAAAAATAATCACTTAAAATTGCATTTCAATTACTTGATTGGAATGAGATTAATGATGTATATAATATAGTTTGCCAATATGAAGGTGATGGTATTTACAAAGAATTATTAAAGTTGAGTAACTATATTTTAATGTTTATGATTAGAATTGCAGATAGCATATTGGATCTCAGCTGTCCAAGAGACCATGGAGTGATTTTAGCTTGAAATTATTATAATAGGCTACTTCATAAAAAGTCTATGGAGAATTGGACATCCTCAGCTTTTTTTTAAAATAACTAGTCCATAATTAAATATGGTACTTCAATGATGAAGGACAAAGATTCAGATTGATACATAGAACAAAATTATTTATGTGCTAACCAAGTGTGTGGGAGCAATGAATTGAAAGCAATCAGAAGTGCCTTGCTCTTATGGGAATGAGTTTAAGATACTGGCATACAGAGAGGCACTCAGATCATGTTGTAATTGCAATTCTTGATTGGATCGGGACAACATGTCCCACTGTGGTTGCTAATCCCTCCATGGTATCAAACATCTATTTTTTGGAGGTTAGTTGTGAACAAATCCATGCTGTTCCACTGAAAGCCCTCAAAGGGCTTTATTTAAAACAAAATTTAATCACTGAATGTGCAAATGAGAAAAATTTAATTTTTTTCACTGAAAAAGAACAATAAGAAATAGAATTTCTAAGGTATGCAAGGAAATATCTTGTCAGTTAAGCTTAGAAAAGACAAATGTGAAGTAGAATTCTGTCCCATACTTACTTGGCTCCCATTAAATATTTACATATCTAAGAAGAACGTGAAACACCTGGGGAAGTACATGGAACTATAGGGTAGCATACTTTTCTAAGTACATGGAATTTGACATATCAAATGAAAATAGCAAAAAAAAAAAAAAAAAGACAAAGTAGGCAAAAATCATAGGGAACACAAGCTAAGTTCTTTCATGTACATTTGGTAAAGAGAAGTGAAAACTCAGTACAGGGTGCTCAAGGAAGGAAAGCAAAACCAAATGGAATTCAGTAAAGATTAAACAGAGAGTGGCCTTAGTGACCAGAATAAACCCACCTGTAGTTAACTATTGTGTTTTTTCAGCTCATATTCACTGAAGCACAATTTCTGTATTTTTGCATCTTGTGGATTCTTTTACAGAAGTTAACTTTATAGTTTTATAAACTTTCAAATAATGCTCTTCTCAATGGCTTTTTATTTTCCAGTCATTCTGCAGTGCCATTAAATGATTTGCTATTTAAAATTTGCCTTTCAAACTCTTTAGAATTATTCAATTATCCCAGTAGTACTTGCCGATGGTTGAGCGTGTTCATTCTCATAATTGGGTTTCTTTTATCATCCCATTTTATGTTTATTAAATTATCTGAAATTTCCTGTGTTTGGGATTCTGATAGATAAGAAAAATCGCACAGCACTTGCTTTCTGTTTTAATTGCTGCAAATCAGTTTTGATGACAAGGTATTAGAAACAAATTCCTTTGAAGTAAATTGCAAAAACCCACAGGCTTTAATTTACTTTTTGGTCTACATCATTTCAATTTATAAAGACAATTTCTTCTTTTCCTCTTGAGCAACACACACCAGCTACATTCTTCACTGATGAACCACCCTCCCCTGTGCTCCCTGTGCTTACACACATGCACACGTGTGCTTGCACACATGCACACTATCTGGTAGGTAACTGCAATTTTGGATTACAATCTTTATATTTAAAACTAAACTGTTATATTTTAGTTATATTTTAATAAATATGAAAAAATAAGATTAAACATCCCCCCTCTTCTATAGTCATCAAAAAGACAAATTATAGTTGTATGTATAGATTATTCATGATAATGACCTCTTTAAACATGATCTGGTCAATCATGTATTTCAACGATGAGCATATCTGGAAATAGGGAGGTAATTTTACTGAGGCTTCTCATATTTTGCTTGAAATGAATGTGTTATAAAAAACGCAATGTTAGTTTTGTTGGTTTTCTTCACTGTGGAAGGAAACCATCGACAAAACTAAAAGGCAACCTATAGAATGGGAGAAGATATTTGCAAATGACACATCCAATAAAGGGTTAGTATCCGAAATTTAGAAAGAACTTATAAAATTTAACACCCCCAAAATAAATAATACAGTTAAGAAATGGGCAGAACACATGAACAGACATTTCTGCCAAGAAGACATACAGACATAGACATAGACACATGAGAAGATGCTCAACATCACACATCGTCAGGGAAATACAAATCAGAACCATGATGAGATACCACCTCACACTGGTAAGAAACACTAAAATTAACAACTCAGGAGAAAAAAAACAGATGTTGGTGAGGATGCAGAGAAAGTCTTAGACTTTTGGTGGGAATGCAAACTGGTGTAGCCACTGGAGAAGACTTATGGAGGTTCCTCAAAAAGTTAAAAATAGAATTACCCTATGAGCCAGCAATCACACTACTAGGTATTTATTTGAAGGAAACAAAAATACTGACTCAAAGGGGCACATGCATCCTGATGTTTACAGTAACATTATCAACAATAGCCAAGTTGCGGGAAGAGCCGAAATGTCCATCATCTGATGAATGGATAAAGATGTGGCATATATAAATATAAATATTTAAATATTTACATATCCATTTTTATCCATAACATAAATCTATCCATCTTTAAACACACACACACATACACACACACACACACATATGAATATTACTTAGCCATCAAAAAGAATGAAATCTTGGGGCACCTGGGTGGCTCAGTGGGTTAAAGCCTCTCTGCCTTCAGCTCAGGTCATGATCCCAGGGTCCTGGAATTGAGCCCCGCATCGGGCTCTCTGCTCTGCAGGGAGCCTGCTTCCCCTCCCCTCCCTCTGCCTGCCTGTGATCTCTGTCTGTCAAATAAATAAATAAAATCTTAAAAAATAAAAGAATGAAATCTTGCCATTTGCAACAACTTGGATGGAGCTAGAGTATATTATGCTAAGTGAAATAAATCAGGTAAAGAAAGACTTACCATATGATTTCACTCATATATGGAATTTAAGAAACAAAGCAGATGAACATAGGGAAGGGGGGAAAAAAAAAAGAGGAAAGCAAGCCATAAGAGACTCTTAACTATAGAGAACAAACAGAGTTGATGGAGGGAGATGGGCAGGAGATGGCCTAGATGGGTGATGGGCATTAAGAAGGGCACTTGCTGTGATGAGCATTGGGTGTTGAATCTAAGTGATAAATCACTAAATTCTACTCCTGAAATTACTATTACACTATACGTTGATTAACTAGAATTTATATGAAAATTTGAAATAAACAAAAAAGAATTGCAATATTAGTTTGAATTAAAGAGAAAATATTACAGCAAAACTTTTTCCCCTGCAGTAAGGGAAGAAAATGATATTAAGTCCCAAGTAGAATGTTGTATTATAAGGGCACCTGGGTGGCTCAGTGGGTTAAAGCCTCTGCCTTTGGCTCAGGTTATGATCCTAGGGTCCTGGGATCAAGCCCTGCATCGGGCTATTTGCTCAGCAGGGAGTCTGCCTGCCCCCACACTCTACCTGCCTCTGCCTACTTGTGATCTCTGTCTGTCAAATAAATAAAATCTTAAAAAAAATTTTTAAAAGAATGTTGTATTATATTTATAATGAGAAAAATATTTACTTATAATTCTAGACCTTTCCTAACTGCAAGAGAAGTGAAGATGTCAAGTAGGTACACTAACGTGAAGTACAATTGGAAAAGTTGAAAATATAAACACAAAGTAATGGACATGAATCTGTAAGTAACTGCTGAGGTTAAAAATTAAAACCAAAACAAAAAGAAAGAAGTAAATGAAAACCAAAAACCGATCTTGTTCAAAAGAAGCCAGGCACCAGATTTATAATTTAAAAGTGTATCTATTATGCATATAAAACCAGCTGGTATATCATATAATAAAAATACCTGTGTATTTATGCTTATTGTTTCATAGAGTTCCATATGGTAATATTTTCCCTCAAATGCTCCTTTAAAGGTTGCCAACGTAATTGCCGATTGTTGTATTCTTCCTTCTTGGTCAATACAGAGGTTGTAAGTGTGGTCATAGTAATCATCTGGATATTTAAATATTTTACATATAAAACAAATATATTTATACTTTTCATTAAATGTATATAGCAGTAACTATTCATCAGAAGATAACACTTCTGAGGATGTCACATGCAAGCACAAGCAATCATTTATTGTGGCCAAATTTAAACAGATAACTGTAAATTCAGCTACATTTATGTGTACATGTATACACATATACACACGTTACAGGAATACTACTATGTATATTTTACATATACACAATATATATGTAGCTCAAATAAAATATAATTACATTAAAATGACCACTTTGAGGGTCACTTGTGTGGCTCAGTCAGTTAAGTGTCTGACTCTTGATTTTGACTCAGGTCACGATCTCAGAGTCATGAGATTGAGCCTTTTCAGTGGGGAGTCTGCTTGGGATTCTTTCTCCCTCTCCCTCTGCCCCTCCCTCTTGTGTTCTATCTTTCTCCAAAATAAATAAATCTTAAAAAAAAAAAAAGTCCTCTTGAATTAGTCTTATAAGAAATCAGAATTATTTAGATGGGATTGAACAGAATCATCTCTATTTCTGGGTTATCCTCCCTTGGTGTCTTTTATTTGCCAGTAAGAGCCACTAATAACTGTGTAAAAAGAGCTAGTCCTACATTCTTTCAAGAGAAATTGAAATAGAAGAAAAACTTATAAGAACAATAAAAGCCACAAGATTTCGCACTCAGTTATCTATACCATCTGGGAAGGTTAGCTAGCAGATAACCCATGGATAATAACTATATCTGGGTTAAATAAAGTACACAATCATCCAGCCTTTACAACACACTTGCTGACAAAGTCTAGATTTTGTTCTTGAGGTGACTTGCAAATATTTAGGAAAATGCAGTTTAATGGCTAAGGTAGGAACACAAATAGAAGAAGAATAGAAAAGGTTATTTTGCAAGAAACAAAAATGAAAAGAGCAAATTCAAAGAAATAAGACTGCACCTAGTCATAGCATTGTGCTCAGTAATTTAATTGTAAAAAAAAAAAATGCAATTAGTGACTCTAAATTCAGCATGATTGAAGTTTTCATGGGATTGAGCATAGTGAATGAGAATCATGGCATTGAATTACCCAAATGGAGCATGTTTCCAGTTGTTTTTGTTTGCTTGTTTGTTTTGTTTTCAGCCCTTCAAGAAGCTTCATGGATTCCCAGATACTCCTGAGCAAAGACCAGTGTCTGCCCGTGGGTAACCAGGATTGGCCACACCACCTGAAGCTCAGCTCCTCAGCACATTTGACTTAAGAAGCCTTAAAGCTTTGAGAAGAGTATGTTTTCCTCCAGTAGTTACCGGTCATGCTTTGGGGACACTCACATTTAAGATATACCGGGTTTAACTGGACATAACCAATAAAAGTTTCGGGTTGCAAATGAAACAGTTACTTTCATTAAAATGATCTGAAAGTTGTGTCTGGACTCTGAGAAACCAAGAGAGGGATTTGGAGGGGAGAGGGGAAGGGGCTTGGGTGAGCCTGTGGTGGGTATTAAGGAGGACACATTTCACGGAGCACTGGGTGTGGTGCTTAAACAATGAATCTTAGAACACTGAAAATTTAAAAAAAAAAAAAAAGGTATTCTCAATCACTAGAGCCAGCATACTGCAAAGCTGAATCTTAACCCAAACATGTATTCCATTTCTGGACACAAAAAGTACTATAGTTCAGATTACCTACTCAAGTGTCTTGCACATGTGAATCTCATCTTTTATTTGCATTACAGGAGAAAAGGAGGATGAGAACAGCTAAGTAGCCACAGAAGAAAACTGAAAAGTTGAGGGTCCGAGTGTGTGCAAGAATATGTTTGGGTGTGTATACTAGATACAAGTGTGCGCTCCGGCATACGTATATTTTATGTTGTTCCAGCCAGAGTTAACTCTTTGGTCTTTCTTGCTCACCAGTGCTCCTAGAACAGCATCTTGGCACCATATTAGAAACTCAGTAAATAATCCAATGTTTAGGTAAGTGCAAATCGAATATAAGATTTAGCTATTTGCCACAGTGAAATAGGTTTCCCGGTGAAACCAGAAGGGGGCTTCTCAACCCCAGCACTATTAACATATCAGAGCAGGTAATTCCTGCTTGTAGGGAGCTGCCCCATCCATTGTAGGATGTTCAATAGGTCCCTGGTCTCTACTCATCAGACCCCATAGCACCCTCTCCCCAGCTGTAACACCAAAAATGTCCCCACAGCAGGGACAGAAGATGAGAGCATTCCTCCCAACATTTTAGGAAACGAACATGCCAAGGGTAAGACATTGAGTGGAATACTGGCCTCCCATCTCCCTGACTTACCTGCACAGAGAGCAGCTGCGGGGAACACCCACCAATCTTCCCCAGTTTCAGACGCGCCCCAGCAGCATAGAGGGTACTGCCGCTCTCTTGCTCTTCTGTGACGCAGGGTCTGCCCCTACACGGGGCATTTCTGTGATTTTTGTGGGGTAAATTCAGCTGTGGGCTGGCGCCAGTCCTTTAGAAAAACCAGGTGTCTGTAGTACTGAGCCATGTTCTTTGATTAAGCTATTGATAACAAGTGTCCTGTCAGTAATAAGTTTCCAGCTGGATCTCCTTCTTTCTGATTCTCCTGTCTTATTTTTAAAATGTGTTTCTTACATGGAAGAAAACATAAAAAGTGTTACTTATTTACCCCGCTAAGAAACCCTAAATTAAAGAAAATCTAGGTCTATTTTTCCCTTGATTTGATCCTAAGCAGAAAAGCCAGCAAAATCAGTATTTTACATATGATGAGGAGGAAGTTGAAATTTGGGCCCTTAATTCAAGTCTGAAAACTAATAGTTGTTCCATAAATATTTACTGGGTGAGCACAGAGAGTCCTGGGATTAGACGAAACAGATGATGAGTGCCCTTGTACCTACTGAATCCAAAGTAAAACTATAATTGCATCGAGTTGTCATTATAGAGAGGGTGGGCATGTTGACCAAGCAGAATGTTAATTTAATGAGTAAAAGAAAGCTGAGAACTCCTGCATAAATGAATCCCAGTACTCTCTAAATTAAGGTGACCAAAACACCTGCATGTTTTTGCCTTCCCTCAAAAAGCTGAATTATGTTGGGCTGCACAGAGCCTGTCATCTTCAAACACACAGCTCAGCTCCCAGGACGATAATTGACAAGGGTTATTGTTCCCAAGAAATGTGTTCCCTTTAATCAGATGGTCCCTTGGAAGAACGGTACTTCCTTCCTGGGAAACTTCTGCGTTGTTACACTGGTCTGAACAGTGAGTTAATTTAGGATAGATTTATTTTAAGTTTTGATAACCTTGGCAGATAAGGAACAGATACTCCTCATGTTTTTCAATGTTTCCCAGTAAAAGAAAAACAAGCATTTTCTTCCAATTTATTTTCTTTTTACCTTGAAAGTAGTTTTATGATTTTCATTCCTCTATCATTGATATTTAGGAAAGTGTTTATTTCCCCAAAGTTATTTGAGGCTGAAGGACCCATTTAAGATTTTGTAAAGGCATTTTAGAGGATATTATATAATAGCCGCAGTGCACAAGAGCAAATGTAAAAGTCACACATATAGTCATGTATCACTATATAGTAATGCACTTATCAATGAAGGAAGAGCTGTGTACCTACTACCTGGGTGAAGACATTGCTCATTTCCATTATCACTAATGTGCCTATATTCCCATCCTTAACTTCATCTCTTTTCCCTCCCTCCCAGGGAAACCACGATCCTGAATATTATGATAATATTATGTTAATCCAGAATATTATGGAAGAATATTCCATGACTTTTCATTACAAATTTTATAGCTCTCTAGATCTATATGCCTATTTATATAGATGTAACTATATATGTTTCTATGTATATATGTCACTATGTCAATATATAATGTAGGTATAATGCAAGTACGCATGTGTACATATGTAATCACAAATGTATATTAAATACATTATTAATTCTAGGCATGTAGATTGTATCTGTTATTTAGCATACATGTATTTATATATATGCATATACATATTTAACAATGCATTTAGTATTTAGTTTAATGTGCTCTTAACTTCTACATAACAGGAATTACACTGTATACCTCTTTTTCAGTCAGAAAAGTGATTGTCAAATGAGACAAGATGGGATTGAGAGGGAGACAAACCATAAGAGACTCTTAATCTCAGGAAACAAACTGAGGGTTGCTGGAGGGAGGGGAGTGGGAGGGATGGGGTGGCTGGGGGATGGACACTGGGGAGGGTGTGTGCTATGGTGAGTGCTGTGAATTGTGTAAGACTGATGATTCACAGACCTGTACCCCTGGGGCAAATAATACATTATATATTAACAAGAACAACAACAAAAACAACAGAAAAGTGATTGTCTATGATTAATGTTTTATGATGCATATACCTATTATTCATTTTATTTACTGAGTGTATTTTGATTATACAACAAAACCATCATTTATTTTTAAATTGGTTGGTTAATGTACATTTAAGATAGCTCTTGTTGGGCGCCTGGGTGGCTCAGTTGGTTAAGCGACTGCCTTCAGCTCAGGTCATGATCCTGGAGTCCCAGGATCGAGTCCCACATCGGGCTCCCAGCTCCATGGGGAGTCTGCTTCTCCCTCTGACCTTCTCCTTGCTCATGCTCTCTCTCACTGCCTCTCACTCAAATAAATAAATAAAATATTAAAAAAAAAAAGATAGTTCTTGTTTTTCTATAATGACTTGTGACGATGTAACCACCCTTGAAATTAGCATTTGGAGCACACATGCAGGAGTTTCTCTGTAGGCAATATCTAGGAGTGGAAAGTAGACTCAACTTCACAAGAAAATTGTTTTCCAACATGGGTTTACCAGATATATTTTGAAATTAACAACAAGAATTACCATTAAGTATATTATCTCCAATAATTGGATTGGGAAGCCTTTTGTAATTTTCCTGGTCTATTGGATTTAGAATAATATTTTTTGTGTACTCAATATGCATTTCCCTAATCAATAGTGAGGTTGAACAGGCTTATGTGTTTATTTCCCATTTGTGTTTGCTCTTCTGATGAATCCTGTTCATGCTTTGTCTATTCCTCTATTAGCTGACTTTTCTTCTTCCAACTTAGGGACAAAGGTTCTTAATATATTTTAATTTACGCCTCTCTTCTAGTTAAAAAATCAGAAATCTCTTCTGATGTTGTATGACTTAGTTTTATATTTTCACAATATTTAGGTGGTGTGTGTAACATATTTTTTTAATATTATATTTATTTATTTGACACAGAGAGAGAGAGAGAGAGAGATCACAAGTAGGCAAAGAGGCAGGCAGAGAGAGAGAGAGGAGGAAGCAGGCCTCCTGCCGAGCAGAGAGCCCGATGTGGGGCTTGATCCCAGGACCCTGAGATCATGACCTGAGCCAAAGACAGAGGCTTAACCCACTGAGCCACCCAGGTGCCCCATATTTTTAAAAATTGGAAGTATGGGGCATTTGCGTGGCTCAGTCGTTAAGAATCTGCTTTCGGCTGAGGTCATGATCCCAGGGTCCTGGGATCCAGCCCCGCATCGGGCTCCCTGCTCAGCAGGAAGCCTGCTTCTCCCTCTCACACTCCTCTTGATTGTGTTCCCTCTCTCACTGTCTCTCTCTGTGTCAAATAAATAAAATATTTTTAGAAAATTTAAAGTATGAATTTTCAATCTTTCTTTGATTTTTTTGTGTTTGTCTATGTCTTCTGAAGTGATTATCTACCCTGGAGTCACATTGATATTCTTTTACATTGCAGCTAATAATCATGAAAGTTTTCTTTCCACATATAAGACTTTAATTACATAAACTACATCTGTGCACAAAATACAAAATAAGGATCCTTTTTTATTTTGTTCACATATTGAAAAAAAATTGTCCCAGTTCACTTATTAATCATTTCATCTTTTCTGTCTGGTCTGTAAGGCCATCTTTGTTATGTGCCCAAACCACCATGTGTGTATGGGTCTGTTGCTTTGCTCCATATTCTGTTCCTGGAATGGGTAAAAAAGTGAGGGGAAACCACAAGGAAGTGTTGAAGTGAAGATGAGTAAAGAGGATGTCCATGAAAAAGTCCAGCAATATTGACAGCAAGAGTGAGAGAGTGCTATTATACAGGGGAGTTGGTCAAATAAGCAAATATAGTAAGGATAGTAGGAGGTAGGTTTCTCACTGCTGAGAGAGGAGTGACATGTTTGAAAGGGAGGGAACTACAGGGATCCCCGTGGTGTTAGAGAGAAATTGCTAGAGGTAGATATACAGAGGTATGTATGCTGGATGTGTGTAAGCACACACACACACGCACCTGCACACAGCATTCGCAGTGTGCATAGAGCATGCCTCGGTTTAATCTCTACATACCATGCTCTGATAAAAGCAACCAGGACTCTCTGAAGGAATGGCTGAGCTGATAAAATGGCTCAGAAAATACAAGATGAGCATAGAACATCTTCTTGTGCCAACAAAGAAATGCTCCAATAAGAATGGGAACATGTCAGAAACACACAAAGACCACATTGAAGGGGCCCTACTGGCAAAAATTAGGAGAACTGGAGCATTGAAAGGAGTAATAATAATAGATACTAATAGATTCTAACCCACTGGATAAGGGATGATATTCCATCCCCTGCCAAATAAAATGGGTCAAAAACATGGGTATGTGTGACATACACCATTGTCAACCATGGGTCTAGATCCATTATCACGTCAGAGAACCATTTCTTTATTCCACCTGGAAACAAAAACTAAATCAAAAAACAAAATAATATCAATTACAAAATGGCGTATTTCCAGTATTTAGTAGTGAAACTGCTCAAGATATGAATATCACACTTGGCTTTGCCAAAACAGAGGACAGAAGTAACCAACACATATTGTGAGGTCTGTGTTGACTATAACATGAACTGCAATATTTTTGCAAAACTGTGCCTAAGGATTGGAGGATGAGGTAGTTGAACACAAGAGCTAAACAAAATATTTTTTGAGAAAGTTAACATAGTGCTATGTAATTTTATGGACTGTTTTGTTATAGTGTAGTATCTACAAGGCTTAAGTATTTTTGTGTCTTTCATGCAACTATATAGTATCACACCCAGATAAAAGAATTTCCAGGCCTCATTAGTCTGGTATTTATAGAACATTCTAGAAATTCACAACAGGAAAAACCATACATAATCTTTTCAAGTGCACATAGTGTGTTCATCATTATGGACTATATGGTAGGCTGCAAAACAAGTCTGACTGATTGAAACTAAAGATGGTATGAAGAATATTTTCTGACCACAGTAGAATCAAATGAAATATCATTAACAATAAGATAAGTAGCAAACCCACAAATATTCCCAAACATTTATAAATAATCCATGAATCAAAGACAATGATTATATGAATGAAGAAAATTATATAGTGAAGAAAATTATAAAAATATTTTGAACTCCATAACAATGAAAATAAAACATCAAAATTTGGGGGCTGCCAGTCAAAGCTATGCTTGGAAGACATTTATAGCTTTAAAGTTTATATTGAAAAGAAGAAAAACTTAAAGTCAATGACCATAGATTACATTTTAAGCAGCTAGAGGAAAAAAGAAGAAAAACAAATAAAAAGTAATATGAAGAAAGAGAATATAAAGGTAAGAGCAAAAATATACAAAATAAGGGGGACGCCTGGGTGGCTCAATTGGTTAAGCAGCTGCCTTTGGCTCAGGTCATGATTCCAGCATCCTGGGATCGAGTCCCGCATCGGGCTCCTTGCTCAGCAGGGAGCCTGCTTCTCTCTCTGCCTCTGCCTACCACTCTGTCTGCCTGTGCTCGCACTCTCTCTCTGTCTCTCTAACATATAAATAAAAATTAAAATATATATATACAAAATAAGGAACTGACAACAAGAAAGATAATTAAAACCAGCAGCTGGCTCTTTGAAGAGAGCAACAAAATTTATCAATCCCTGGCTGCAGTGATTAAGAAGAGAGAGAGAGGGTGCAAATCACCGAATCAGGACTGAAAGAGACCATAAACCAGTTTCATAAACAGTCAAATACTTGAGCAGACACTTTGCAAGAGAAAGTCTGAATATAAGCACCTGAAAAGATCCTCCATGTCATTAGTCATGGGGGTGGGGGTTACAAGTTAAAAGCATAGTGAGAGATCATTAAGCCTCCGTAAGCAACTAAAAGTTTTTAAAGGACCAGTAATACGAAGTATCAGGGAGAATGTGTAGGAATCATCACGTTTTGCTTCTGGGAGGGTGACCTGGAACATTTGCTTTGGAAAGGAGCTCGGCACTCCATTCAAAGTGAATCACATACATGCCAAGTGATTTCACTCCCAGACATTTACCCAAAATAAATTAAAACACGTGCCCTCCCTAAATACTTATATGTGAACATTCATAAAGGCTTGATTCGAAATGTCCACAAACTGCAAATAACTCAAATGTCCATCAACACTTAAATGGAAAAAAAAAAGGCATAGTTTAGTAATGAGATAGGATGAACTCTTGATGGGGTGCCTGGGTGGCTGTCGTTTAAGCGTCTGCCTCCGGCTCAGTTCATGATCCCAGGGTCCTGGAATTGGGTCCCACATCGGGTTCCCTACTCAGCAGGGAGCCTGATTCTCCCTCACCCTCTGCCTGCCACTCCCCCTGCTTGTATGTGTGCTCTCACTCTCTCTCTCTCTCTAGGTCAAATAAATAAATAAAATCTTAAAATAGAAGAAGAAGAAGGAGGAGGAGGAAGAGGAGGCTAAGGAGGCGAAGAAGAAGAAGAATGGACTCTTTTTTTTTAATAATTTTTTTAAAGATTTTATTTATTTACTTGACAGACAGAGATCACAAGTAGGCAGAGAGGCAGGCAGAGAGAGAGGAGGAAGCAGGCTCCCCGCTGAGCAGAGAGCCTGATGTGGGGCTCGATCCCAAGACCCTGGGATTGTGACCTGAGCTGAAGGCAGAGGCTTAACCCACTGAGCCACCCGGGCGCCCCAAAGAATGAACTCTTGATGCCTCCAACAACATCAGGAAAAGGATACAACAGAGCACATTAATTATGAAATCTATATAAATTTGTGAAGTTCTGATAGAAATTAAAATAATGGTGACCTTTGAGCATGAAGTAGGAGAACTGACTGGAAAGTGGGCATAGAAGAACATTCTGGAATGAAAATAATGGTTTATCTCCTTACTGGCAGGTCTTTCGAAGAGTGAGCATTAAACTCACTGAGGTATATGCTTAAAGTCTGCATTTTGTTGTATGAGAATTTCATATCGATTTGAGAAAAATGCCAAGATTTTTCAAATGATTGTCGTGCTTCTAGAGATCTTTTTGGGCTTTTTTCAAATGCAATGTTTATGTAGACAATTCATATTTATATCTCAAAGTCAAAAATCCTTCACTCCATGTAGTTTTTGTCATGTTTCATGTTTGCTGAAAGCAACAGAATAATCTAATACTGTTTTATCAAATTTGGCTTTCCAGATATATATATATTTTTGAATTTTTTAATAAACATATAATGTATTACTAGCCCCAGGGGTACAGGTCTGTGAATCGCCAGGTTTACACACATCACAGCACTCACCATAGCACATACCCTCCCCAATGCCAATAACCCCACCACCCTCTCCCTAATCCCCTCCCCGAAGCAACCCTCAGTTTATTTTGTGACATTAAGAGTCTCTTATGGTTTGTCTCCCTCCCGGAACTAGAGGGTATGATACTTAGTGAAATAAGTCAATCAGAGAAAAGGATAAATGGAACAAGATGGGATCCAGATATATTTTAAAGTGAGCCAAGAGATAACGCTGGTGCGCAGGCAGAAGAGAGGAATGGTACAGGGGAACTGCTGTTGTTCTGGCAAGGCCATTGAGGGCTGTAGTATTTAGTGATGTCTCCAAAAACCTTAGCAGGGTTTTCAGAATTAGAAATGCAACTGTTTCAGTGTCCTCAGAAGACCTCAGGCCCACAGCAGCTGCCCTCTGCTAATGAAACTGACTAGAGACAGATGTATAGACCAGTGTCCCCTCTTATTGTATCTGGGAAAACTTCATAGCAATAAAGTTACTTATGAGCACGGTGTTAAAAACAAAGGGAATGCTTCTTTTTTGCTGTTTTTTTCTGACGATGAGGTGGCCAATGAAAGCAGTTGGTATGTTCATGTTTTGTAATTACCATTTCTATCTTTTGAGCCACTTGTATTTGCTATGACAAATTCTTATACTCCTTAATTATGCACAAAGATATAATTTTTTTTCCTTTTTTATTTTTTGAGAGAGAGAGCATGAGAGCAGAGGGCTGGGTGTTGGAAGGGGCAGAGGGAGAGGGAGAGAGGGAGTCTTAAGCAGGTTCCATGCCTAGCGTGGAGCACAACATGGGGTTCAAGCTCATGACCCTGAATCATGACCTGAGCCAAAACCAAGAGTCAGACACTCAGCCAACTGAGCCATCAGTCACTCCCGTACAAAGACATTATTTAAAATACTTTGCAGGCCTTTAAATGTACTAACTAAGCTTGGTCTCTATGCAAAGCAACACAATATAACTGATATTCGAATAAAGTTGCATTTGGTTCATTTCCTGGAACAACGCAGGCAAGCACACTTGCAGAAGGGCTTAGACCACCAGATGGAGGGTCAGAGAAGAGAGAGGGCTCCAGCAACTGGTGCTCCAGAAAGGTCGACGCGAAATAAATTTCAACCTTTAAGTCGTTGTTTTTAGAGAAGGTAGAAAAGTCCCAGGAATTTTATTTTAATAGAGGAGGGAAATTTGAAAGCTACAGATCTCCAGTGCCAGAGGGAGAAATTAAACGCGCCCTGCTTTGTAGCTATTGTGTTGCTACTTGAAGAAATACCCATGGCGCGACCACTCTGGGAGGGAAGCTAGTTACTTTTTCTTTTGCAACTTTCTTATTTTTTTCCTCCTAATATCATCTCTTGAAGGGCACCAAGGCCAGTATTTGATATAGTTGATAGACGGGTTTACTTATTTGTTTACCAGACTGACTATCACTGTGTTTCACTTTGAAACATTGAGCATCTCTCAGGAGAAATGGACCATTTTCTTCTGTAGGAAGTAGACTCAGCACGACTGCTGCAGCACTGAGAGGTTGACTTTTAGACCACATTTTGCTGGTGGGACTTGGCGTTAAGTGTACTCACAGCGGGAAGCCAAAAAGCAAAACAAAATAAAACAAAACCCGCTTGATTACTTGGGAATTTACCATCAGAGTTTTACCTGTCATGTCTGCTAACATTTTATACCAGATACACTTGACTATGAGAAGATAACTCAGAGCAACATATGTAAAATTAATATAACTGGAATATTGCCACTTGTTTTATCATACTGATTTTGCATTTTATGGGAAGTGCCAGAAAATCAACCATATGCTTAGTAGTGAGATTTCAGACTTCCTTCCTCCCTTCCTTTCCCCCCTTCTTTCTTTTCTTCCTTCCTCCTTTTCCTCTCCCTCCCCCCTTCTTTCCTTTCTTCCTTCCTTCCTTCTCTTCATAAATAGTAGGTTTTTTCCCCCCAGTCTGGCATACTGAGGTATAGTTTACATACAGGAAATACTTTCAGCTGTGTCATCACCACAGCAATCAGTATACAGAAAATTTCCATTACCCAAAAGTGTCCTTTTGCACCCCTCTATTCTCAGTATCATCCTCACGCCTACCACCTGAAAAACACCATACTGTTTTCTATTCCTATTTTATGATTTTCAGACCATCATATAAATGGTATCACAAACTTTATAGTCTTTTGAATCTGGCTTATTTCACTTAGCATAATGCATTTGTAGCATATGTTGGCAAATGTATTGATATTCTGTTTTATTATTATTTTCTTGGGTGGACATACTCCATCTGTTTGTAGAGTGGTCAACTGAAGGACATTTGTGGTTTGTCCAGGTTTTGTGGGTTATGAACAAAACCGCTATAAACTTTCATGTAGGTTTTTATGGGATTACATATTTCCATTTGTCTTGCAGGCATGTGTGGTGGTAGGATTGACAGCCCCCATGGGAAGCATATGTTAATTTTCATAAGAAACTATCAAACTGCTTTCAATTGGCAGTTCGGTTTTGAATTCCTGGCCACAGAATAGGAGGGTTCCCCTGACTCCAGCTCCTTGCAAGGACTTTGTATGATAGATTTTTGTGGGGTTTGTTCTTGTTGTTTATTTCCTTGTTGTTTGTCATTCTAACAGGTGTGTAGTAAGTGGATTGTTCCTGAGTGAGTACCTAACCTGTACAAGCATGGACCAGACACTGACGGACCAGACAGTGAAGATCCACTGGAGCTGGCCTGCCGGCCGAGTGTGTATGTCCTGTCTCAATTCTGTGTTGTTATGTCACATCCATAGCTTAGAATTGGCCATGAAACCACAGAAACAATCCCAAATCAGGGTGGTTGTCTTGTTGCTTGTTTTATTTTGTTTCGTTAGGTTTTTTTCTCCATGTAATCAGCTCTCCAACATTCGCCAGCACGCCATTGGTCATTGCCTCCTCCAAGCACATGTTCTAGAAAAATATGGTGAGTGCAACAAAGGGGAAAATCAATGTCTTCCAGAAAATACAGGAAAAATGCTTTACTATAGTGTATTAAAGATAGAGCAGGGAAAGTAAAGGTGTTATGGGTGCTTAATTCAGAGACTGATCTTCAAAGACTAAGGAATGCTTAAGTTGAGAACCACAGAATGAAATTATCCAGGGGAATGCTCATGGTGGGAAGAGGAGAGTCAGGACCAACAGGTGAGAGACACCAGTGGAAAGCAGAGTGAGCCAAACCTGCAAACAGACGGAGAGCAAGAGAAGAGGGGCCAAAATTGCATCTGGAGGTGGAAACCTGTGTCAGGTAATTAAGGGTCTTGGGAGCTGTGTTAAAAATTTGAACTTATCCTGGGGATTCATGGAACCATGATGAGTCTAAAGCACAGGGTGAAATCATCAAAATGGTGACCAGAGTTAGGTCACCATTGCAAAGGTAAATGGAAGAGAGTTCAGAAGCCACTGGAGGCGGTAGCCATGGTGACCCAGAAGTGTGGTGTCTCTTCCGTGTGGAAGCCCTTTTTTAAGTGTATTATATGTTAGCTGACCAGATTCACAGTACTGGGCTGGACTGAATTACAACAATGGTGAAAATAACAATACAGACTTGGGTAAGCATGCCATCCATTGGCCTTCCCCCTACCATCAAAGCACATACAGTGCAAGGGGTGCATGGGTCTGGACACAAGGAAGGGTATGCATATCATGAGGCATGGTGATCCTGTTGCCTAGACCGAGTGAGGAGCCAGCCAGCAGACAAAGCTTAAAACCATGGGCACATTTCTTCCTATGCCAATAACGTAAGAATTCACCATATCACCATATAGGGAAATCTTTCCTGTACTATAATTACCACCTTCTGATTCTATCCCTTGTTTTGTCATTCAGTCTCTAGCATGATCATATTATATTGAAATGAAATTAGAAAAACAAATCTTTCTTTTTTTTTTTTAAAGATTTTATTTATTTATTTGAAAGAGAGAGAAAGCATGAAAGGTGAGAAGGTCAGAGGGAGAAGCAGACTCCCCGTGGGGCTCGATCCCAGGACTCCAGGATCATGACCTGAGCCGAAGGCAGTCGCTCAACTAACTGAGCCACCCAGGCACCCCAGAAAAACAAATCTTTCTATCCCCTTTAATGACTGAAATTTAAATGATGAATCAGGGCATCAAACTCAAGTTGTTAAGAAAGAAACAACAAAAAGCCTTGTATCCAAATTAACATAGAAATAGCCTCGCAGAGTTATTTTTTGGATTCCATTTTTATATTAGTGGAAGAATAATGCCATTTCTCTTAGGTTTCATATTGATGAAAATACAAGGCAAACAAGGAATATTGTGTATTTCAGGCAAGTTAGAGAAGGACCATTTTGGCCGTTTTAATTTGGAAAACTAGTTAAATCTAATGAGATAGCTCATTTTCAGAATGAAAATCTCAACTGACTCCAGTTCAGCTCACTACCTAATCTAGTCGGATTAATTAGGTCAGTGTCACATATTCTATTCCCCATCTTTCTGTCAACGGGAAGGGTGAGATTAAAAAAAGGATTAAATAAACACATGGAATCCCATGACATCTAAAAAATGGTCTTTTATTGTTCTAGATTTAAGCATATTTAATTTTTTTTAAAGATTTTTATTTATTTATTTATTAGAGAGAAAGAGCGAGCTCAGGCAGGCAGAGAGGCAGGCAGAGGCAGAGGGAGAAGCAGGCTCCCTGCTGAGCAAGGAGCCCGATGTGGGACTCGATCCCAGGATGCTGGGATCATGACCTGAGCCAAAGGCAGCTGCTTAACCAACTGAGCCACCCAGGCGTCCCTGCATATTTAATATTTGATAAAATAATGAATAAATGTTTACTTTACTAGTTCCTCAGTGGAAATACTGATTTTAATCTTGCAATTCAGACAAAACTTCTATTACCTAATGTCATATTGATGAGATAGATGATAGATAGATGGTTAGATGATAGATAGATAGATAGATAGATAGATAGATGAAGATAGATAATCTGTCTTCTATAGGTGCAGAAATATGTTTTTAAAACCAAGAAAAACTCTTATTAAACCCAGAACTCTAATTGGAAAACAAAAAATATGAGAAACTCTAGAAGACCTTGCTTTTCTAACATAATCCACAATGTATTTGCTGTTTGAATTCATTCATTCATTTATTCATTCACTCATTCATTCATTCAAAAATATTTATGGAGCATCTAGTAGGTACTTTGGCACTCTTCCATGTTCTAGAACCCCAGCATTAAGCAAAATAGACAGTCAAATCCCAACTGTCATGAAGACAAAAAAAAAAAATTGGCTGTATTTGAGATGTATTTTGGGCCGCGAATTAAGGACTGCTGAGCATCCAATGTGAGGGATGAAAAAAGGGAAGAGTCAGAGACAAGTGAGATTTGGAAGGAAGGGAGGAAAGATCTGGAAGGAGATGTACCAAGGATTTAGCTTGAAATGTCTCCTGGAAATGTCAGGGAGGCAATTAATTGTAAGTTAAATTGGATCTTAGAGGAAGCATCTGAGAGAGAAAAAGTAGAAGTTGTGATAATGTGTGTCATACTTTAAATCATTGGATCAGTGATACTGTAAGACAGAGAAGAGAATAGGATGAAGACTGAGCCTGGCACGTTCCCAACATTTAGATACAAAGTAAAAATGAACCAGCAATGAACACCATGAAGGAACAGCAAGAAAGGGAGTGGCAAGCTCTTATACTGGATGGCATGAGAAAAGCCAAGGGGAAGAACATTATAAGAGAGAGAGAGTCATCAAGAGTACTGAATTCTGCTTTAGTAATGCATGCACTCACACTATTTGCAATGCTATGTACATATTTTTTTCAAGTGTGTCTTGCACTTTTCAGATGTTTATTCTTGGCACCAGGTGAAGTCAGGAAGATGTGGTCAATCCCTCATGTTACCCTGGACAAGTCTGAGTTAGGAAGGTAAAATGCCTGTTCTCCATGCCTCTCATGCATTTCAAGCACACAGTGTGTTTTCACGATTTGTGTCTCTGTGATTTTGCCAAGGTATAAAGAAAAATTACCTGCGTTCAATGGCTTTTCTTGTATTTTCTAAAGGCTTAATGCAGGGAAAGACATTCTGCTGGTTATTCTGGAGGTAGGTTACAAGCAAGAGAGATAATGTATGTAAAGCGAGAGGCAGGGAGGCGAGTGTCCCTGAAACCAGGGGGTGAAGAAGAGAGGTAGGTCAATGAATTTACCCAAGCATCTGGGCACCTTCTTCCCCACCCTGATCTCAAGCAGTGTAAGGTAGCAACCCCTAAGCAAAAACGCCGTGGGAGGGCCCTTAGGGAGACTGCAATGTCATAGGTAGACATGTTGCCATTCCCACAAAATATTTCTCTTTTGCAAGAGTGGCCTAGAAACAGAGGGCATCAAGGCAATGGGGAACGTTAAGACTTGGTGGGACTAGGCATCCTCAGGCAATATCAGGGGGCTCTCCAGTGTCCAGTGTTAGGGTTTTGAATAGTACCTTGGGGCCGAAGTGAAAATCAAACATTGAGGAATACAGTGGAGAAACCAAGGCTGAATTTCCCAGTAGTACAGGCTCATCAGTGACATATGAGAAATTCTAGAAGACCTTGCTTTTCTAACATAATCCACAATGTATTTGCTAATCTAAAATAAACTGAATTTTTAAAAAGGAAGAAATTCATATTTCTTGCATACACCAAAGCATGTAGAGTGAGATTCCTACTCTGTTGTTTAAAAGAAAAATTAAAGAAATAATGCATGTGCATTATCTAATATCTAGTGAATGTTCAATAAATAAAAAAGCCTCATGCTTCAGAAATAGATTGAATATACTTATCAGTGAAGGAATTCACTGCCAATATTTCTGACTTAAGGTGTATGGAAAAGTCCTCATGCTTCAAAATATTTTAGTTACATCACAGGATACTCTGTGAAATAACTCTTTAAATAATAAGTGTTCTTTAAAGCTTATTCTTATATAACTAACCCTCAGGTGTGACTAAAATTATTTCAAATTTTAATGAAATGTAACTTAGTCATATACTTTTCTGTACAGAATTTGTTGAATTATTTCTTTTTTGATGCAGTAACAGGGTGGAATTTGTAATAATTTTGAAGCAAAGAGATTTGAGTACAGAACCTTCAATAAGATTTTGGGTAGTGGGAGAAAAGGAGAAAAACAACGGTTCCCTGATGAATGGAAGTGGAGGGGGAGACAGAGAAGGGAAATGTGGCACAAAACAAGATTACTGTTCTAATTTTACTTACTGAAGGCTCGTATTTCTGGCTGCCAACTCTAAGCCTTAGCAATCATGAAATTCTCCTCCATTCAGCCTCTTATTACGCTGTCTCTTATATACACTAAAATGATCAGGATAGGAACTTGGGCGTGAAATGCGAGACGAAACTATCTTGAATTAAAAACAGATATGACTATGACAAGGATACAGGGATCCATAGCAGTAAGCTGGAGAGTATGCAGGGACGGAACTGCATTTAATAGCGTCCTCTGGTGGCTGGGTCTGTGCTGGGTCACTTGGTCCTCACAGGGGACCACTCCCTAAAGCACCTGGTACTTATGGAATAGTTGAATCGTTATATTGTATACCTGAAACTAATTTAACGTTCTGTGTTACCTGTACAGGAATTAAAACAAAATGAAATGAAATTTTTAGAAAATGCCCAGCTGAAATTGCTTGCTCTTCATTAAATTTCCGAGTAATGATTCCAAAGTCAATTCTTGGTCAAAATAATTGAAAACTATTGTGAGAAGTCCACAGCCTATGGAAGGACATTGTGTTTTTATACTGAATTAGAAATGACAGTTGTTTCTCGTTGTTCTCTTCTTCAGAAAGAGTAGGTTGAAATTTGACACCCCCCCAAAAAAAGGAAAGGAAAGGATATTTACCAAAAGGATTAACATGCATTTTCTCATGCACTGTCAGATTCTGACATCATTCTTCAACTGTTTACTCCTTCATAAGTGTAGACCTTGAGTTTAAAAATTACTGGCAACGAACAAAAGTAGATTTAACAAAATTCCTCTGTTTGCTAAATACCCTGGTCTTCTTAAGGTGCCTTGTCCAGTTACTTCCAGTGCCCAGGGAAAGCTAAAGACTGATGAACAGAGATGTACACGAGGAGGAGGGATGGAAAACTGTTCAGTTCAGGAGTTAACCTGGAGAAGTCTATCGAAAGTTCTTGACGTTTACAAACACAATGGTCTAGTCAGTGTATACGAAGTCCTGAGTACTCTTTTCAGGACTAACGCACAGAAGGGAGATTTGAGATACCAAAACCAACAAAGCTTTTAGAGATGATATATTTTCTTAATGTTAACCTTGTGGTCTTCTGCACTCTAAAGGGCCTTGATTTTCCTTTGAGAATGAATCTTTGGACTCAATCTTAATGATCTTCAGAGAAGATTGATGTAAGGAGCATAAAGGGAAAATGAATTATATAATGAGTTTCTTCATTACTACAGATTGATGGCTTCCTTATTGTCTGGTTGGCTGCGACTGGCGTCCTAAAGAGTTGGAGACCAGGCACAAAATGATTGAAATAATTTATTTTTTAAGACAAATCTGTAAAGTGTCACAGAGTGTGTGTGTGTGTGTGTGTGTGTGTGTGTGTGTGTGTGCGTGCAGCTACCTATTTATATAGGCTTCCTGGTAATCAGTCTAGCTCCTCAAAAAGTGTTTTCTGATCGGAGTGCCTGGGGAGCTCAGTTGTTTAAGGATTCGACTCTTGATTTTGACTAAAGTCCTGATCTCAGGGTTGGTCATGTGGGTCGTGAGATTGAGCCCCACATCAGGCTCTGTGCTCAGCACCAAGTCTGTTTGTCTCTCTCCCTCCCCCCTGCTCTTCCCCCTCTCAAACAAACAAACAAACAAACAAACAAAATCTTTTAAAAAAGTGTTTTCTGATTAATAAGACAACTTAAGGAACAATTAAACAGAAAATCAGTGCAAAAATTTTTTGTGGCACATATTATTATCTGATAGTACATTTTTCAGCTATTTGTTTGGTCAGTTATTGTTGGTCATAGCCCCTAAAATCAAGTGTTGCTGGTGTGTGTGTGTGTGTGTGTGTGTGTGTGTGTGTGTGCGTGTGGTTGGGCGGGGAGGAGGGCTTTATGGGCAGCACCGGGAACACTGTCAGTCACACAGTAGATGGAGAGAAATTTATAAATAAGTGAAAGGATATTTTTATAAAAGCAAGGAAGGAAATGTGGGTAGTTACGTAGCCTTTGTTTCTGCTACTGGTCAAGAGAAGATAACTAGTATTTGTAACTTCACTGCTCCACTACCAATCCCTGTTCTCTTGCCTTTACTCTGCATCTCAATTGTCTAAAGATCTTTAATTTGTGAAGTGACCTAGTTCCTTATTCTTGAAGGCTTTGAGCCCAAAGTGGTCCTGCTACTGGATTGCTATAGGCTTCCATTACATTTTACCACCGGGCTGGAAATATTAGAAGGACACTCAGAGCATTCTTTCCCAATACCCACTGTATAATGGCAACCAATTTCCACTTGATTGATAATCAGAGGTAATAATCTGGTCAGTACAGTAACCACCTCGTTGTACCTATTGGTTCAGTGACATAAGGAGTCACAATGGCCAGGTGGCAGTCTCAGTCCCCACTTCAATGCAACTATTGTATATCCTCCAATGGAAGCATTTTTCCCCCTTGCAACAGACCAAAGTTACAGGACAAAAAGCAAAAATATCATGAGCTAGGCCAGATATATCACTCCTATATCTAACTTTTGGTTTCTGGATCCATGGGATCTGGCTCTGAGAGAAATAGTTCCAAATACCAGTTCCTGTTCAGAGCATATGCTGTGTCTCAGAGGGTAGCATACAACCTCACACAAACTAAGTATCCAATACTTTGAATAGAATGACATGTTCATCATTCTATTAGCTCAGGTGCTTTTGGCTAACAGGAGCAGAATAACATCAATGAATCCCATGGCTGTGAGCTGATTATCTCATTCATTTCTTTATAACATAAGCTCCTTATTCAGAAGAATTGTGTCAGACACTGTTGATGGAGAATAAGGCATTCAGTTATTCTGTGGATGGTGATACCCTGGCCAACTCTTTGTGGTCAAGGTAAGCAGTTCTGTATCTAGAATAAACAACTCTTGAAGGGACAAACCACTTTCTCCCTTTCCTGAAGAAAAACTATTTTCCCCTTCATCAAAATAAGCAACACGCCTTCGGGGGGCTAAATGGCATGGTGCTTTATGGGGGCTCAGCTTTGTCTCTATGCCTTGCAAATTAGGAATCAGTAGTGGTGACAGCCATTTCAGCCATGGTGAGGGAAAGCCAATGTAATTACATCTACGCATAATTTCTCTCTTTCACCAAAGCCACATTGTTCATGAGACCATGAGTAAACACTGGGCAAGGAGCCTTAACAGGCATCTCACAACATGGCATTTGATCAACCTGAAAATTGAGAACCATTTCTACATTTGGCACCTTTGGGGGAACATTAATCTTCTCATACATATCGCCTCATACTCTAGCCATTTGAAGCCCATTCTTATGCTTTTTCATCAAAATTTCTTATCATCAATACTACTGTTTTGTCCTTATTTCAAACTGTACATCTTTTTGCTCTTTTGTGTGTTATAATTATTGGCTCTTATATTTTTAAAATGAATCTAAGCATCTCTGTGTTTTAACTAGAGAGTTTAACTTGTTAACAATCATTATGTTTATTGTTATACTAAGATGTAGTTATGCCATTCATATTTTCATCTAATGATATTTGGTTTCTGTTTGTTATTTCTTAATTTATATTTTCCATAAGATAAATCAACTTCGATGCTACTGCTTTAAAAGTTATACATTAGGGACGCCTGGATGGCTCAGTCAGTTAAGCGTCTGACTCTTGAATTTGGCTCATGTCATGATTTCAGGGTCATGAGATCAAGTCCCTCATCAGGCCCCATGCTGGGCATGGAGGCTGCTTATGAGTCTTTCTCTCTCCCTCTGCCTCTCCCTGCCCTTCAAGTGCTCTCTCTCTCTAAAAGAATGTTACACATTATATTTCTGTTCTTACAATAGCAGCTTAACGTAAGACCTATAAGTGAGTTTACTGATTTCTTAGAATTATCCATATCTTTATCTCTTCAATAAAGCAAGTCCTTAGCAAGGCCTTCGGTCTCTGGTTTATATATACCTTTCATCCACTTCTTAAGAGAATTCCTTGGGCTGGTCTTCTAACTCATTAATTAATTACCTGGGTGTATTCATCCCTCCACACCACTCTAAACAAACTTACTAATGGTTCATCAGCTTGAAGTAATATGACAGTAACTGCAGGAGTGGTATGCACAGAGCAGCTATGAGTGGAGATCTATCAATCTCAGTGGATATCTGTCAATGTGTTTCCAGATTCCTGAGAGAAAGTTTTGATGAACAAGTTTTGATGTAGGATCTTGGTATAACCATCCCAACCTGGCTCTATCTGATAAAGCATTAGGAGCATTCAGTATCACCAAGTATTTAATGATTATGGGAGATCCTGCAAAGGCATATTTACAAACTTAGCACAATTGGGAGACAAATGGTTATCCAGCTGCATGGAAGCTTCACTTCTCATGATAACATGATAACTGACATTGTTATCTTATGAGTTTTATTAACAAACATGAGTCCTTTAAGTCTTTTAGTTACGGTTCTGAGTAATAGAATTCTTAACACTGAAAACCTAGAAAACAGTGTCCTCCATGGTAAGGATGTGAACTTACATTCAGTAAGAAGTCTCAATATTACTCTTTATCTTGTGTTATCTGTCACAAGTTACATCAGTGTCATTTAGCATTTTGGACGAGTGGTAATAGTGAGTGAGCCAATGCTCTTTCAAGAGTTCAGAATATCACAAAATAAACTGAGGATTGCCGGGGGGAGGGGTGTAGGGAGAGGGTGGTGAGGTTATGGACATTGGGGAGGGTATGTGCTATGGTGAGTGCTGTGAAGTGTGTAAACCTGGCGATTCACAGACCTGTACCCCTGGGGCTAATAATACATTATATGTTAATAAAAACATTTTTTAAAAAAAGAGTTCAGAATAAATTTTCCATTTCTCTTTAACTTTCTTGACTGAACCTGGAAAGTATGAGGGTTTTTTTGTTTTCTTTTCTTTTAAGATTTTATTTATGTATTTATTAGAGAGAGAGAGAGAGAGCATGAATGCAGGGATAAGAAGAGGGGAGAGAGAGAATCTGAAGCAGACTCAGTGTGGAGCCCAACACAGGGCTCAATCCTATGACCATGAGATCATGACCTGACCTGAAACCGGGAGTCAGACTCTTAATCATCTGAGCCACTCAGGGGCCCCAAGGTATGAGTTTTTTTTAAAGAATGATATTAACAATGATTATACAGAAGAGTCTAGAAAACTGGCCTGTGAGAGCTGTCTGCACATGCTATTGGATATTGTTGTCCATTGGGGAATCAATAGTCACGTTTATTTTGTTTTGTTCAATTTCTGTGTTTGTATGCACTTTCAACATGGAACCCAATTGTTTGATAAGCTAGCTCAAACAGCATACTTCTTAAAAGGAAAATATTTATTGAAGATGGAAATGAGTTAACAGTCTCCAGCTCATCTCAAACTGAGGACTGAAGAGCAGAGATTCAGTACTTTAAAAAAAAAAATCCTTTTTAGAGTTGAATTGTTTTCTTCTCAATAAATGACCAAGTAGGGACGCCTGGGTGGCTCAGTTGGTTAAGCGGCTGCCTTCGGCTCAGGTCATGATCCCAGCATCCTGGGATCGAGTCCCGCATCTGGCTCCTTGCTTGGCAGAGAGCCTGCTTCTCCCTCTGCCTCTGCCTGCCACTCTGTCTGCCTGTGCTCATTCGCTCTCTCTCTCTGACAAATAAATAAATAAAATCTTTAAAAAAAAAAAATGACCAAGTATATATACATATATTTTTCTCATTTGACTAGGACACTTTAAGAGTTGCATTAATTACTTTGGGCTCTCACCAATACAAGATGGAAGCAAGAACAGTGCCCACCAAAGCTGGTGGTTTTAACATACCAGTTAGAGAAAAGTGATTGGTCATATTTTAAACATAAAACCATATTCCTCCCTTATGCTAGTTTGTAAGTCTGTGGAACTTACATCTTATTCTTTTCCTCCACCCCTCTGCACCTTGTACCGTGCACTACAAAAAATATTCAACCCATGTTTCTTTGACTGATTGTTTTTTATTGTTGTTTTTGGTTTTTTTGGTTTTTTTTTTTAAAGATTTTATTTATTTATTTGACAGAGAGAGATCACAAGTAGGCAGAGAGGAAGGCAGAGAGAGAGAGAGAGGGAAGCAGGCTCCCCGCCGAGCAGAGATCCCGATGCGGGACTCGATCCCAGGACCCTGAGACCATGACCTGAGCCGAAGGCAGCGGCTTAACCCACTGAGCCACCCAGGTGCCCCTTTGTTTTGTTTTTTTAGAGAGGGAGCAGATAAGGGCAGAAGAAGAGGGAGAGAGAATCTTAAACAGGTTCCACACCCAGCGTGGAGCCTGATGCAGGGCTCGATCTCCTAGCACTGAGATCATGACCTGAGCTGAAATCAAGAGTTGGACACTTAACTGACTGAACCACCCTGGTGCCCCTCTTGACTGATTGTTTGATACAACTGTAGAAAAGTCCTTTTTTCCACTACAGTCTATATTACATAAGAGATCTGGAGCCAAAGATACTTAGGAATCTTCATATCCCCATAACTCTGCATCTAGCTTGAATCACATCGTGAGTTAATAAAAGTTTCTGAGTCTCTTACAGCAATAGATATTAAAGACTTTCTAATTAGAGTAATATTTATAAAGTTCCCCAGCATGTATGGTGTTGCAACAGACATAAAACAGAATGCATCAAAGCGATTCTTAGTTCTTGGGGATAATATTTTAACACAACATGCTTTAACTCACCAAACAACAAACGAAACCAAGATAACTCTGTAAATTATGCTTGGAATCTGCCTCTCTGTTGTTTACAGTTGCAAATTTGTCATAGTTACAGATTCATTTTCAAAAATTTCTGAAAGAATGACATGACTCCTTCTTTCAGCCCTCTCTGTGACCCCTGCTTCTTGTGGCTCCATTTAAATTAATATTCTGGAAGTGGGGAGTGGTGGACCTTTGGGAAGGACAAAACAGTAATGACTCCCTGACAATAAAAGGGTGACCTCAAAAAGTGAACTGAGTTACCTACTTAGGCAGTCCCTGAGTGGCAGCTGCGTAGAGGTAAAATGTTAGTTTAAGGATGAACCCCTTTGCTGGCCCTCTGGGAGACTTAACTGCCTACTGGTTCTAGATTATTTTTATTTTTTCAAGATTTTATTTATTTTAAAAAGAGAGAGAGAGGGAGCAAGGAGGAGCAGAGGGAGAGGGAGAGCTGAGTGAGGAGCAGAGATGGGGCTCCATCTCACAACACCGAGATCATGACCTGAGCTGAAATCCAGAGTCGAGGCTTAACCCAATGAGCCACCTAGGCACCGCTGATTCTAGATCCTTAAATGTGCTCTGTGAGACATTTGTGCTGTTGTTAACACTAGCGTAATTAGCTATGTGCAACCTCAGCACAACTGGCATTAAAGTTAATAAATATCAATAAAATTGGTATTAAATACATACTACTTAAAATTCAATATCGTGTACCCTAGGAAGGGCACGGTTATTTCTGGGCTGTTGTGTATTCCTCTCAGGACCCGAAGCCTTCTGATCTTCCCCCAGCTGCTACCACAGACACAGAGCATTCTGCTCTTGGGTTCAGAGTTAACATCTTTCATCTTCTCAAGGGTACATTTTTAAAAAAGAATTATTTAATCGGATTTTTTTTCTTTTCAAAAATTAGGATCCAGGCTCTCTCAGTCTCATCCAATGCTAGCTTTCAGATCTCTGTGCACTTCTCATATCTGCAGCTCTTTTCATATCCTTTCTCCGCTGGAATGCTATTCTCTTCTCTTTCTCATCCCCTTTCTTGGACTCCTGCCCACGAAGTAAGATATTGCAACTCTGTGAGCAAGAACACTGGGGGAGCTCTCTCTCTCTCTCTCTCTCCCCATCGAGCTGCGTTCTCTACAAAAGATGCTCCTTCCTTCCTTAGGATTCCCCAGGCACTGCACACATCCTTAACTGAATTTACCATAATCTTCTTGTAATGGGGCCCTACTTGTTCTTGTCTTAGGGTTTTTGTTTTTGTTTTTTTAACCTTTATATGAAAAGACACGGAGTCATGATTATAGATAAACTCCCTAGAGAAATGTGATGTCCTACACATGTTTTCAAAATAGAAATGATTGAATTGAATTGATCTGCCTGCCCTGGGATTCGGATATATTTTACCCAGCCTGTGAAGCTCCGCAAGCATAGAGACTATAACGTAGCCTACTTTGAAGAATTAAGGTTTAGAGTAAGGAGAGAAAATTCTGGATTGAGATACACCACAGGTTGGAGTTCTACTCCATTTCCTGATATCTCTGGGATCTTTGACAAGTTATTTCACTACGCTATACGCCTTATTCCACAATATTCTTCACATTGAGCTGTCTTTTTTTTTTTTTTTTGACAGAGAGAGGGAGATCACAAGTAGGCAGAGAGGCAGGCAGAGAGAGAGGGGGAAGCAGGCTCTCCGCTGAGCAGATAGCCTGACTCAGGGCTCGATCCCAGGACCCTGAGATCATGACCTGAGCTGAAGGCAGAAGCTTAACCCACTGAGCCACCCAAACGCCCCCACATTGAGCTATCTTGAGGACTAATGGATGTAATGCACGTGAGTAGTATCACTACCACGAGATGAAGTTACTAGTTACTGGCTAATCGATAGTCATTATAGTTTCACAGATTAGCAATTTAAATATTTCTCAAAAATTTTACCAAAAGTTTTTATGTGTTCTTTGGTTTATATAGTTTAGTCCATTTATAAGGCATTAACTTGGCTAATAGATTGATCAAAGCTTATTGCTGTAACAGTCTAGGCTATGGAAGTAAAAACATGGACAGGACACCTGAGAGATAGAAAAATTAGAATAAAATAGAAAAAAGAGGTCACAGGCAGAGATGTACATTTTGTTCACACTGTTATAAGTGTGGCAGGATTCAAAAAAATACTGTCCTGAAACACAGGTACCTACTTGCACAATCTTTAGGCACTCTGCTAAGGCTGCGGGGTCACCAGAGTGAGTAAAATAATGATGTCTGTCTTTCAAGAGTCCACGGTTCCTGTGTGATTTGCTGCCTGCCACCTTTCTAATCCTTTCGTCCTCCTCTATAGAGTACATGGGAAGGTGGTATGTATAACACAAAGCTGGACCGAGTGAAGGGCTAGAATCAGCAAAGTTAAATACAAGTGTTGGCCAAGTTTAGGAATCACATACGTTTTAGCCAGACGGTGGCAAAAGAGGGAGGAAGTAAATTGTTTTTGAGACAAGAACATTTGTGAAGTTGTCTGAATGGAAACCACAGATGAAATTACCCAGAAACACACAAAGCAACTTGCTTCTATTTACAGCTAGAAACAATTGTGTTCACAGTTTGGTCTCTCTGAACATTTGCTGAATTATATAAATGAGGCAGCTGCAGTGCAGTGCTGACCTCCCAGACAATGGATAGAGAGAAGGCGGGCAGGGGTAGAGACAATCAGCGCAATTAAAGGAAGGTCAAAGATTTGTGTCCAAAAAAAGGGAGCAACAAGCTTTTGCCTAAAAATAGTGGGAACCTCCTATTAGTATCTATGCCTACTATGTAATTTCTCGACTATATCCTATAATCAAAGTCAAAGGAGAATTCAGAACTAGGAAAGACTCAAGTAAAGAGAGACTAGAAACATCTAAGAAATAAGAAAGGAGTGGAAATATAAATAGTGAAAAAACAGGGATGCATCCCACTGTCGTTCTAGAGACCGTAAAGTCCCTTCACTTTAACACCTGCTCCCAAATCACACCGGATTCGCCCCAATCCTTCCCTTATACCGATGCCGACAGCACTTCCTTCCTTTTCGTATTGCCTGGTTCTATGCATTTCTGTGAAAAGTTAATAGGCCACTTTTAAGCTCTAGGAAAAGCATTCAAATGATAGTTTTCAATGGTTTAAAACCAAATGATCTTGCAAATCCAAAGTCTTGGCTAACAGCAAGTTATTTTGAACGTGATCATCAATAAAAATGCTGGCAGGCATCTACTTGCAGTTTGCAAAACTATATATGGACCAGAGATAACAAAATTGTTAAGAATAAATCCCATGCGGCATCTGGCGGGCTCAATCCATTAAGCATCTTGACTCTTGATCACAGCTCCGGTCTTGATCTCGGGGTCATTAGTTCAAGCCCCGTGCTGGCCTCCATGCTGGGCTTGGAAATACTTAAAAAATAAATGAAGAAACAAATAAATCCCACGCATAAATCCCATGCTGTTCCACCTCCAATGTACTCAGGGTAGCACTCAAAAACCTTTTGTGAATCTATTTTAAATGCTGAGAAAGAAAGGAAGAAAATACTTCTGGATATTTGTAGACCCTCCTCACTTAAAAAAAAAATCACTATCTATTAGACAAAAGTGTAGGGAGATTTTTTTACAGATTTCACAAAGCAAGAATTTACCATTTATATTTTCATTGAATTATGCAATAGTACAGATTTGGAATGATAGGGCTTAGGACTATCTGCCTAATCTTGAGCAAGTCACTAAGTATAGTATATTATTTATATATGAAATATATAGTATATTATTTATACTATATATCTGTAGTATATTATTTATATACTTTATAGTATATTATTTATATATGAAATAGAAATGATTTTTTATAACTAGGTTGCAGCTTTGTTATGAGAATGGACCATTCTCATAACACCAATAGAGCACCAATAGAACACAGAGAGAAGAGACAAAACTTTTAGTCATTCTTTCTGTATTTATTTTTGAGAATTATGTTGCACAATATTCTTGAATCTGGTAGATAAAACAATGAGTAAGATAAATCAAAATCTGTACTTTCATGAAGTTTAGATTCCACTGGAGGCAAGTGAGAAAAAACCAATAGATTAAAAAAATATATATACACAGGATGGCAGATGGTGTTAAACTTTCTGGTAAAAAAATAAATAAATAAAAACAGGGAAAGGGGAAAAGGAACATTGAGGTTAGGCAGGGTTGCAAGTTTAAATTGAGTAAATAAGGAAGATGGAATTGAGATGGTGAGATCTGACTAACGGTGTAAAAAAGCAAAAGAGTAAAGGACTGCAAGATATCCCAGAGGATATTCTGAGTGAACAGTTGGAAATCTGTGTCAGGAATTCAGGGGAGGGGCAGACTAGAAATGTACATTTGGGAGCCATCGGTTTATAGAAGACATTGTAAAGCATTGACACTGGAAATGGTCACCATGTAAGTGAGAGTGGATAAAGGAAAACAATCAGAAACCCAAGGACTTTATACACTGTGGTGTTTGGGCATTTAGAACAGATGAGGAGAAATCTGCCACGCCAGATCAGTAGGAGAAAAATCAAGAGAGTAGGGTGTCCTGGAAGCCATGTGAAGAGAGTCTACTGAGGGGGGCCAGGTGTCCTGTTGAGATACATCATATGCTGATAAATCAAGCAGGGTGAAGGGAAAATCGACTATTGGATTAACAGCATGGATGCTATGGTGACTATGGAAAGAGCAGTTTGGTGCAAAGAGAAAGGAGGAAAATCAATTGGAATACAATGAAGAAAGGAGACAAGTTGAAGAAACCAACCACCATAAACCTACAATCCTTTCATGGAGTCTGGTTTCAGGGAAGGGGTTGGAGGCAACACAAGTGGTGAGATAGAGACACGGAAGGGACCCCATGAAAACAAAAAGCTGTGTTTTCCTTTGCTTCTTTTCCTGCTTCAATTCTTGCTAGGACCTGCACCCCCATCTTGCACATACCTTAATGCATGTCCTCCTTGTAAAGGTCAAGGAGTTATTGATTTCTTTGGAGTCTGCCAGCATAATAGATAATGTCTAAGGAGTGACTGGGTGGTGTTGTCATAAATATTCTCCAAGACCACTGACTCTAAATACATTGATGCCAAGATCCCTGGCTCTAGGGCATAAGTGACTTACAGAGAACACCTGAACACTTGTCCTTGTTTGACCAGTTCTTGGATACCTGAGAAAACACGTGCACCAGACCACAATGGCCAATTAAAATTCCAAGCCCCCAAAGACTTCAAGTCTCCCAGACACTCCTTCAGCTTCCTAGTTGATCCTCTGGGACCCCATCTAGATCCTCGGACTTGACCTTCCACCATCAGTGGGATAAGAGCTGAAGAGACTGTGGCATTTTTGTTTATTTTTAATGAAAGATATTGGACTTACGTCCTTATGTTAATAGCAGTGATCCAGCAGGGGAAGAAGCTTTAATAATGCATAGAGAGAAAATAGCTGGAGTCATGACCTTGAGTAGGGTATGCATTACAGTTTAAAAGTGGGCAAATTGGCTCTAGGTAGGAACAAAGTCCTTCACCACAGTCACAAGAGGTCTGGCATAAGATACAGATACTAGGTGTGGCCAGATGACAGCGCATCAGGAAGTGTTCTTCGGCTTGTTTTCTGTGAAGTAAGAATCTCAATAGCTTTTGGTGTGCGTCAGGCACTATTTAAAGGGCTGTATTTTTATAACCTTATTTCATTCTCTTCACAACCCTGGAAGGTGAGTACTGTTATTCGTTAGTCTCAGTTTGTAGATGAGAAAAGTAAGACAGAGGGGCTCCTAGGTGGCACAGTCAGTGGAGCATCCGAGTCTTGGTCCCTGCTCAGGTCACAATCTCAGGGTGTTGAGGTCAGCCCCACATCAGTCCAAGCTCAGTGAGGAGTCTGCTAGGTTTCTCTCTCCCTCTCCCTCTCCCTCTGCCTCTTCCCATGCTCGCTCACCCTCCCTCTCTCTCTCAAATAAATAAGTAAATCCTGAAAACAACAACAACAAAAAGACAACCAAAGAAATTGAAGACAGAGAATTGAAGCGACTTTTCTGAAGGAACACGACTAGTCAGTGGCAGCTAAGTAAAGAGGAGGGAGGTGGACAGATGAGAAAGTGTAAGGGAATTGCAGGTCCCCTGACACCCCCTGTGAGGCTAGAGATTGTTAGATTAAGGGCGGTGAATATAGTTTACTGGAACCTGGAGAAACCTGAATTCAACCACTTGTTATAGGTTTCACTCTGGGCATAAAGCTTAATTTCTGTTTCTTCATTTGTCAAACCACAGATAAGGAGTAAAAGTAGCAATGTGTGTTAACGGAGCAGGCGCCCGGTTAATGTGACCTCCTCTCTTATTTTTATTATTAGTGGCGAAGTTTTTGCCTGTCGCTTCTGCTCAGACTACCTTGCACTTGCCAGGGATGGCTTGGGACTGTTTATTGGCCCAAAGCCAACAAACCTTGCTTGTCTTTTTCCTTTGGCACACATTTCAGGAGGTAGCATTTAGTTTTCATGACTTTCCCAGAAATACATAAGTAAGAGCTTTTGGTTCTCTTCTACATTTCACAGTAAATTAGTTCTCAGGCTCCCAGTGGATCAAGAGCCCCAGAAGTGGGGCTGGATCATTTCACATGAAGCCTGTGGAGGGGGCTGATTTATAATTTTAAAGGATTTTTAATTCCTGATTCCAGCACTTTGTAGAAACCCTATGCATGAAGGATAGTCCTCAGACCAGCAGAATTTGGCGCTCTGCCTCCCCACCTCACAGGAGAAGCTCTCACACAGAGCCAGCTTATTCGCATTCTGGGTGAGTTCCCAAGCCTCCCCGAGAAGTGCGCACTGTTAGCGTGCTCATGTTTGGGTCTGGAAGCTGTTCAGTGATGCTGGCCTCATTAATAATAGGAAGCACAGAGCCAGGAACCAAGTTTGTTATAAAAATGATAACAGGAAAAAAAAAAATCCAACAACCATTAAGTAAACATTCTGGCAACTTCTAAAGTGAGATTTGGGAAAATGGTATCTGTATTAGGCTACTGAAAAATAAAATAGAGATAAGTGAAAGCCAAAAGATAAATAAATATTTTTTTTTTCTTTAACCTCTGAGGCTCATTTGGAATGGAGGTAGTCAACTTATTCAACTTGGCTTTTAAAACTTCTTTATATAACTGGGGGGGGGTAATTTATTAAATTATTTGTAGAATTATGGAGCTGCCTATCATTTGGCAGCGAAGTTATCTAGAATTTGGCATTAGTCACCTCAATTCAAATGTATCCTTATTGCACACCTGAAAATAATATAACACTGTAGGTTAACTAATTGAAATGAAAATAAAAACAAAAGACCCCTCACCCTTATTTTTTTTTAAAGATTTTATTTATTTCCTTGACACAGAGAGAGAGAGATCACAAGTAGGCAGAGAGGCAGGTAGAGAGAGGGAGAAGCAGGCTCCCCGCTGAGCAGAGAGCCTGATGCGGGCCTCGATCCCAGGGTCCTGGGATCATGACCTGAGCCAAAGGCAGAGGCTTTAACCCACTGAGCCACCCAGGCGCCCCAAACCCCTCACCCTTATTATTACTTCTTCCACACATACTATCAAACCATGTAACTACAGATTGTGAAGAAATATTTTATGTACAACACTGATGAACATTTGAAATGTATGTACTTAATTCTCTATGTTGTAGTAGAAATAACATTAACACAGGTGTAAAAAGTAATGCTACTTAGTAAATCATTTCTTGGGATGCTGGGTGGCTCAATTGATTAAGCCTCCGACTCTTGGTTTCCGCTCAGGTCATGATCTCAGGGTCGTGGGGCTCTGGGGCCCAGCATGGAGTCTGCTTAGGTTCTCTCCCTCCCCCTCCCCATTGTTCTCTTCCCCCTGCTTGTGTGTTCTCTCTCTCTCTCTCTCTAATAAATAAATAAAATGTAGGAAAACCCACACAAAACAAACAAACAAAATATTCACTTCTTACCAATTAGCATAGCAATCAAGAAAGCCAAGTGCAGAGGCAAACATCTGAGTTGGAAACCCAGCTCTGATACCTTACCTACTCTGTGCTCTGTAACTTTGAGCAGGTTACTTTACTGGTCTGTACCTCTGTTTCCCAAGCTATAAAATGAGAAAAACAATTGCTCTTACTTTGTAGAAACAGTACGAGGATGAAAAGAGGGAATACAGGTAAAGCAACAAAACACTCCCCACCTAGAGTAAGTGCCCAGTAAGCATTAGCTGTTTTTTCAAGAGTTTTTATTGTTACTGTTATTTACTATTAAAATGCTACTATTATTATTATTACTTGATTATGCAGCTCCAGGAATTGATTCTGATACTTTTGAGTATAGACTCAAATGTGACAGAGACTCTTGGTGGTAGAATGGTGCATATGAGGTCAGCCAGATCACAGGGTGCTCTTAGTACGAAATGGACATCTATGCTGGAGGGATACATCAGGGTTTAGAGCCAAATTGTGTCTCTTGGGGGCAAATCATCAGTGATGTGGCAGCAAGTCTGTCCTTGGGGTTCCCTTTTTGGGTTTCCCTCATCTGCCTCAAAGCATTCAATAGAATAAGTGTATAGGAGGTGGGGGGGGCTCTAAATGCCCCCAGAAAGACAGTCATGGCTAAGCTTTTATCTAAGAAAAATATCATTCTGTGGTGCTTATGAGAAAATACAGAATCACAACATTATAAAAAATATTGGATTATTTAAAAAACAATATATTGTGAAATATAGCATAAATGTAGAGGAGTGAATTAAACATGCATTTGTACATTAAGAAAAACAACAACAAATAAAATGGCCACTCACGTAAATGCCCCTCAGGTCAAGAAATAGAATATTGCCAGGACCGAGCAGTGGTGCCCTGCCTCCCAACCCCATTGTGAGTCCTGCCCAATCACATTGCCATTGCTTAATGGGGAACCTTATCTTCATCTTGGTCATAATGATTTCATATTTTGTTCTGTATGGTTTTACCAATTAGGTATGCACTGTGAATTGATATAGATCAAAATCAATATAGATTAGAATATAGATTTGAATCAATTATAGATTCAAAATCAATATAGAATCAATATAGATTCAAAAAGACACACAGTTTTGACTTTTTTAAGATTTTATTTATTTATTTGACAGAGACACAGCAAGAGAGGGAACACAAGCAGGGGGAGTGAGAGAGGGAGAAGCAGGCTCCCCACTGAGCAAAGAGCCCGATGTGGGGCTCAATCCCAGGACCCTGGGATCATGACCTGAGCTGAAGGCAGATACATAACGACTGAGCCACCCAGGTGCCCCAATATTTTTAAGCTTTTAATGAATAACTTGTACCATTTGTTTTGTTTTGTTTCTTGATACTTTGTTCATCATTACATTTATTTTCCAGGTTGGCTGGTTAGTTGTTGGATTTTTTTGTTTTGTTTTGTTTTGTTTTGTTGTAGGGAAAGGGCAAAGTATACAAAGCGCACTTAAACTTACTACATATGGAGGCTGGTACATATACGTGAGATTTCCTCTACTATATACACACAGGGCTGGAGCTGTTATGCCATAGGATGTGTCTGCATTTGACTTTATTAAATAATGCCAAACAGTTTTCCGAAGTGACTTCACCAAATGCCAACAAATGTTGCATCATAGTTTCATTGGTCCACATCTTCAATAGCATGATCTGTTTTAGACTTTATAATTTTACACGATCTGCTGAGATTCTATCTTCTTGTGGTTTTAATTTGTATCTATTAATCATTAAGTTAACTATTTTGACTGCCTTTTTGGTGAAATACCTACCCAATTACTTTGCCTACTGAATCCTTGTTGTATTGTGTTATCTGACCATTTTTTAAACATTGATTTTTAAAAAAAAGAGTTCTTTGTATGGATTGGAAGCTAGTTCTTCAACTATATGTGTTGCAGATATCACCTTGTATCCAGTAGCTCATGGTTGTGCTCCATTAATGCTGTCCTTTGATAAAGAAAAGCTGTTATATTTAATGTGGTTGATTTTATCAATCTATCATTTTATGGTTTGTTCTTTTTATGTCCTGTCCTATACAAGAAATCCACAATGTCACAAAAGCATTTCCAGGATTAACCCCTAAAAGATTTATAAGTTTGGTTTTAACATTTTTCACTTTGTGCTGGTAGTTTTTCAAAATTTATTATGAACAATTTCAGTTATAGAACAAAGCAAAATCATTTTACAATGAAAACTTGTATGCCTTCGATTTAGATTCTATCTTAATGTATTATTATATGTTTTATCAAGTACTTATCCTCTAGCTATTTACTCTTGTGTAATCTGTTAATCATCCTCTTTCTTTATACATTTCAAAGTAAACTGCAGATAGCCAAAGGCTTCCATATACGTAATCAGCATGCATATTATTAACTAGTGCTCAATACTTGTTTAGAGTTTTTTCTTTTGTCTTTTTTTTTTAAGATTTTATTTGACAGAGAACACAAGTAGGTAGACAGAGAGAGAGGAGGAAGCAGGCTCCACGCTGAGCAGAGAGCCCGATGCGGGGCTCGATCTCAGGACCCCAGGATCATGACCTGAGCCGAAGGCAGAGGCTTTAACCCACTGAGCCACCCAGGTGCCCCTAGAGTTTTTTCTTTAGATGTGGAATTTACTTAAACAAAATGAATGGTATACATTGACTTTTAAAAAATACATACACCTCTGAAATGCAACTATTATGAACATATAAACTATTACCACAAACTTATAAAGTATCTTCATGTTTCTCTGCAGTCAGTCCCTGTGCCTACACTTCCAAAAAACAAACAAACAAAAAAAGGGTACTGTTCTGCTATTTTTCATTATAGACTAGTTTTGCCTGTTCTAGAACTTTATGTAAATGAAATGAAACAATATGATGGTGTATCATTCAGCAAATCTTTTTTGAGATTCATTTACATTGTTGTGTACATCAGTAGTTTGTTCCTTCTTCTGGCTGACTAGCATTCTGCACCGTGCCTGTGCCTCAGTTTACTATTTCTGGTACTGCTAATCATTTTGTGTAGACTTAAATGGCATGCAATATCATTTTCCTACTGCCTAAGGCAACTACTTCACATTTCTTGTAGGACAGGACTGATGGTCATGCTTCTTTCATTCGACTTTATTTCACTTTCATGTTGGAAAGATATTCTTTCTGGGTATAGAATTGTAATATGATCTCTTTTTTTAATTCTTCAAAGATTCTGTCCTTTTCAGGTTTCTTATAGGAAGCCTTTTATCATTGTTATCTTTGTTCCTCTCTATGTAATATCCTATTTTCCTCTGCATATTATAAAATGTTTTTTTCTTCATTACATGTTTTGAACGGTAGATTGTGTCATTTGATATCATTTTCTTTATATTTCTCTTCCTGGGTTTCTCTGAGCTTTTTGCATCTGTCAATTCATAGGTTTCATCAAGTTGGCAAAATGTTAGCTACTATTTCTTCAAATATATGTCAACCTCTCCCTTTTCTCTGGAACTCCAATTATATGCACACCTTCCTTATCTTACCACATTTTCATAGTCTCCACTTTCTTTTCTTCCTCTATACTATCTTCTTGATCATTTTTCTGACCCTTCATCCACTTCCTTGTTTTTCCTGTCAGCAGGTTCTATTCAGCTTTTATTCCTTCCACTGAGTATTGAATTTCAGGTTGTTTTACATTTTAATTTTAGTTTCTGAAAGTTCTCTGTTCTCAACTATATTTAGTTATCTATTTTATTACAACATTTTATAATTTTATTTTATTTTTTCAGTGTTCCAAGATTCATTGTTTATGCACCACACCCAGTGCTCCATGCAATATGTGCCCTCCTTAATACCCACCACCAGACTCACCCATCCCCCCCCACCCCTCCAAAACCCTCAGTTTGTTTCTCAGAGTCCACAGTCTCTCATGGTTCATCTCCCCCTCTGATTTCCCCCAACTCACTTCTCCTCTCCTTCACCCAGTGTCCTCTGTGTTATTCTTTATGCTCCACAAATAAGTGAAACCATAAGAAAATTGACTCTCTCTGCTTGACTTATTTCACTCAGCATAATCTCCTCCAGTCCCGTCCATGTTGATACAAAAGTTGGGTATTTATCCTTTCTGATGGAAGCATAATATTTCATTGTATATATCAACTGTATCTTCTTTACCTTAGTTATCTTTTAAAGTTCTCCATCCAGCAAATACATTTGATCTTTTATTTTTCCATCCATACATAATAACCTAGTTGTTGCATAATTGATTTTAAGTCTGATATCTCGAGTCCTTATGAGTCTGAATTTTCTTTTTTATTATTTTATAGGTTGTCTCTCACTGTACATCCTTAACTTGACTTTTTCCTTTTTTTGTTTTTACTTTTTTCTCCATATTGTTCCTTTAAAATGTACAGATGGAGATTTATCAGGTCTAGGGAGGCAGAGTCTTCCTTTGTAGCAGATTTAGATTTCTTTCTGTCATGCTCTTAGAGGCACTATCAGTCTAGAACCACTTAAAGCAAGTTCCTATGTAAGGTTCCCTGGACCACAGAGAAATAGTGTGCGAAGAAGATGTAAATCCACATCAGGACTGGATTTGTGTCACAACCACTTGAGGTGAAGTGCTTCCTTTTCATTGTTTTACTCTGCTCACTTATAATCAAGTAAATGGCATTGACATCCTGCTCATACTGCGTTACAGCCTATCATTTCTGTTCATGACAGTGGCATCTTACACCAAGTAAGAGATTCCTCCTTGGACTGTGGGAGAGTGCTGGTATATTTTGTGGATAGGCTGGAGATGCTGAGGACATGACAGCTGACAACTCTGAAAACAGCCCTCAATCAACAATGAATGGAAGTTGGTGGAAAATATTGGTTTCCTTCTTCCTCTGAGGAAAGTTCTGCACTGTGTCCCACAGCTCCCCAGGGAGACTGAGCCACAGTTGTTCTGAGCAGTAATCAGTTGCGTTACACAACTTACACTGACCCTCTTCCCTTCCCAGGCACATAACCTCACTCTCTGGAATCACTTCCTGTCAGTTTGGTTTTCTAGGAAACAAACATTGAGATTCTAAGATTTTATATACAAAAGGCTTACTGCAGAGTACTTTCTCCATATGTGAAGACAGACCAAGTAGGATTAGGCAGAGAGAGAAATTGAAACTTATATGATTGTACCTGCGGCCCCAGGTGACACCACATGGAGGGGGCTCCAGAGTTAGAAAGGCCTTCAGACATTTCCCACACTGAGACAAAGATGGCAGGCCTGTGTATCTCCACATAGACCCCCTGCATAGACTCATTGAATGTGGGCTGCTGCCAGAGAGGGGGTGAACTCCCATGAACCCTCTTCAGCTGAATGTAGCTCCTGAGGAGGGACTCACCTGAGAGCCAGCTGTGGCCCACACTCATAGGCGTAGTGGAATGCCTGTGTCATTCCTGAAGAGGGGATATAAGCTGCATAACACAGCATCCACTAAACCTGCCAATTAAGTATTTGCACTCAATTCTGGCTCTAAAGTCGGCTTCTGTGGAAACGCAACGAAGATGCAAAGCAACCATTTCCCTGTTGCCCCTGTGATGAGTGAGGTGTAAGTACAGACCTAAGTCATCTCTACTCAAGAGTTGCCTTTTGAGATATCAGATTAAGGTAGAGCATTCTCTGATCAGACAGATCATGGGCCCACCATTGCTGAGATCCACAAATAACCTCAAGGTTAAAGAGCCTGTGGTCATATGATGTCCTGGTTATTTACTCTCCTTCATTTCCTCTTAGATGTTGGCCAAGTAGTACCTTATTTTCTTATTAGCAATTTGATACTTTCAAGGAGTATCTAGGCATTTTCACCAAAGGTTTGATCTGAATACCCCCATTTGACATTACTGGGAATAAGAGTCTCTGATTACAAAAATCTTAAACGAATAATTTCTAATAGTCAATAGTAAAATGGGGATCATTTGGTCTTGAAAAATGTTGCACACTATTCAGTTCTTTGTAGAGCAGATCTTTTCCAGCTTAAAAAAAAAAAAAAAAAGAAGCATTTTCTTGACACAGTGTCAAGATAAATGATCTCTACACTTACCTTTTTTATACCACCAGGAAAAAATGTTTAGATGTCTGAGGATAGGACCCACAGGACTATGTAAGTTCAATCTGTAGGGAAGGGATCAGATACATCTTTGTGGGGGTTCCTGCAAGGGTTTAGGATATATGGCCTATGCATAGTCTTTAGCCGATGCCTCAGAATCAATGTTCTAGGCTTGAAACTGGTTAAGTGAGTATAGCTCAGGATATCAGAGTACGCTGATCTCTTAATTTTTAGATATTATAACATATTTAGAAGAAAATAGCAAAATGCATAGCCAATTTTACTATCAGCTCTACTATAAATTTAAAGTGCTACCTATTGGGGCATCTGGGTGGATCAGTTGGTTAAGCGTCCATCTCTTGTTTTCAGGTTAGGTCATGAGCTCAGGACCATGATCTCAGGGTCACGAGATCGAGCCCACTTCGAGCTCTCTGCTCAGTGGAGAGTCTGTGTCCCCCTCTTCTTCTGCCCCTCCCTCCAACTCATGTTCTCTCTCTTGCTCTCTCTCAAATAAATAAAACCTTTTTTAAAAAAGTGCTACCTATTGTGTTGGGTAGTGATGCATGTTTTGCACGTTTTCCCTCATTTGATGACTTGCGGTAGCCTATTGAATTGTTGCCTTGTGCGTCCCTGTGTTCCTCACTCCAGCGCAGCACACGAGCTCTGATACAAGTCCACCAGGGTCCCAATATATAGGAAATCCATCAATATTTGAATAAATGAATAAAATCCCATGAAGATGTGACTTTAAAAATACTGGAAGAGATGGTATGAAAAAATAAGAATTAGGAAGAGATATTTGGGGGCAGATAAGTGACTTTGCTGTTCAATATTACCTACACCCCTTTTTCTTTTTTTCCTTTGGATTTTAACACCAATAAACCAAAACTGAAAATAAACCTAAATGGCATAAGATCACCTTTGCGACTTGTCTGTTTCTGTATCTCTGCTTCTGTGATTTTAATAAGTTATTCGCCTTAATAAAGTTTTAAGAAAACATTTTCAGGCAATAGAATTCTTGTTGGATCGAGTGCAAAGTTTATTCTCTATAAAGAAATCCAATTCATGATGAATTTTTCAGGGGTGTGCCTATTACAGTAATATTAAAAGTTCTGTGGTGATGTTCTATGTAAAGCAAATATTCCCCTCTCTCACAGAGCCTTTGCAGTCATGTTCCTAAGAGCCTTCCCTGTGAGTGCTAACCATGTCCTATGTGTGCACCTGCAATCTGGACGCTTATCCTCTGAGTTTCTGACCAGCACAGACCACCAGCCTGTACTTGATGTGGGTGCCCAGGGGGTGGAAGGGCTGAGAAGTAGGAGGAAATTGCTAACACATTTTCACACTGATGCTTTCAGCTGCCAATACCCTCGATTCAAAAGCTGTGTGTTGGAGAGCAGGTAAGATTCCCTGAGATGTACTTTCCAGACACACACACTGGATTTTGCCTGACCTCTCAAAGCTTCATTGTCACCAGCTCCAGCTCTACAGTCAGCTTTGCTGAAACCTCCTTGTCCTGGGACACCTGGGTGGCTCCCTCGGTTAAACCTATGCCTTCAGCTCAGGTCTTGGTCTCAGGGTCCTGGGATGGAACCCTGAGTTGGGCTCTCTTCTCAGAGGGGAGTCTACTTCTCCTTCTGCCCCCTATCCCCGTTTGTGTACTTTCCCTCTCTCACAGATAAATAAAATTTAAAAAAAAAAAAAAAAGCAACACACACACAAAGAAAAAAACCAAAAAAGAAAAAACCTCCCTGTCCCAGCAGCTGGTGCCCAGGAGATGTAAGGATTCTTGCCCCAGGGGTTGAGAGTACAGCCCCACCCAGATCCTCCTTCCTTACTCTGCTGGCCTCTCACTCCCAGGATCATCCCAGCTCTGTCACTACTCCCTCCTATGGCCTCACTTCTCAGGACACACTTCAGGCTTTCATTCTCACCTTGCCCCCCACCACCATGGGACAGCTCTGTGAGTAGCCTCTTGAGGCCTCCCCCTTCTAAGTTGAACTGAGCTTGGGGAGCACACCCTCACTCCTTCACAGAAAAGAGAAAATGCTCCTGCATTACCCCTGGGCTGACACTCTTACTCCCACAAATGTTTCCCAAACTCTCCAATCTTCTGTCATTATAGGCCTACTGAGATGGGAGCTTGAAGGTCAGAGTAAATCCTGGAGGGACTCCTAGGCTTCCGCTCAACTTTACCTTTGGAATGAAAGAGGATTATTTATCACCTATTGTTCTCTGCCTTGCAACTTTTGCTGAAACTTCAAGGTGATAGGAAAAATATCATTTAATAATCAAGTAAATAAGAATTATTATTCCATTTTATTCCCAAGAAAACAGAAGCTCAAAAGGTGAAATAATATTTCAAGGTCACATGATGATCAGTAATACAGGTTGTTTCCACTTAAATGAACTTCAGGCTTCCAATCCCATTACATTTCAGTCAGAATAGGCTGGACACACATCAAGCACCATGAATAAACATTTGTTGCAAGCATGCATTGGCTCTGTTCTAAGCGGACAAGATGCTACTTATAATTTACTTCTCTGCAAGTGTTTTTCCAACCTGCATTTGGGTTTGACACTTTAATGAATTTCTGTCTTCCTTCCTTTCTTCCTTCCTTCCTTCCTTTCTCAGATTTATTTATCTGGGGGAAAAAGAGAGAGAGCATGCACACGCATGAGCTGGGGGAGGGAGAGAGAGAGAGAGAAAATCTCAGACTCATTTCTGAGCATGGAACCCCATCCAGGGCTCCATCTCACGACCCTGAGATCATGAACTGAGCTGAAATCAGGAGCTGGATGCTTAACCGACTGAGCCACCCAGGCACCCCTTGACCCTTTAAAAAGGAAGATCTTTATAGGGCACACCTCACAATAGAAGGATCTCTTTCATGGCCAGGCCCCCGTTCAGATTCCTCACCAATAATCTGCCCCCTTCCTCTATGACTTCTGTCGCTGGTATGGAATTGCACTGCACATGCTTTCCCTCACAACCACAGAAACTAATTCAGATTCAGCAAGACTCCCCAGACTGAAACCCAGAGCTTGCCTGACCTGTGTAATGATTGTTCTCTCCAGCCGCATGTGGGCTCTGAAATGCAGTGTCAGAGTCAGTGTGAGCGGCCTTCACCTGCATTTCCTCTACTTCCACTTAACAGAAAGTGGCAGGACAAAGCCCTCAGTAAATGGGCTTCTGAATTGCCAGTGGATCTAAGAATAAAGGGCAAGTTTATTGGTCTCTGACTATACTTGATTAAACATAGGGGGAGGGAAAAGGATAAAACCTTAATACAGAAACAGCCCTCTTGGCGAACTGAGTGTGGCTGGACACAAGTCAGGAAGGGGAAATGTGTAAGGAGTGCATAAAAGCACAATTCTGCCAGCACAGTCATGAAAAAATTGCAGGACAACGGTACCCTATTCACAGGGCAGTCAGGACGCTGGCCCTTCCCTCTGAGCCCAAGTGCTCCCACTCTGCCAGGTGCTGGTGCAGCAGGTGGGTTCGTAAGCAGCAGGCCCAGAGGGAGCTGCTAGGAAAATGAGCCTGAGCTCTTCCAGAGGATTCTCAGCTCACTGAGTCACCCTAACACATTGCCATATAATGGTAATGCTTATAATGCTAACAATGCTTATGATGGTCGAATAGTGCTTTAAATGTTGCCTGTGATACATCATGCCATTTTTATAGCCTTTCCCAGGCAAGGATTCTGTCCTGTTTTACAAATGAGAAATTGGAAATTCAGAGAGGCAAGGATTGGATATGCTCATGGAAGTGAAATTTTAGCACTAAAATAATGTTCTCTGATATAAATCTCATCTTGCAATGTAGCAGAAGTTGGAAGGGGACCCACTGCCCATGTCAAGCCAGTGGGTGATGGAACTCTAGGGGATGGTGTATTAACCTTGGAGACAGGAATGGAATTTTGATGGAAGGAGCTTGAGCTCTGGATAGGATGCAAGCAGAGAATGCTTCCCACATCTGTCTCAAGAATCAGTTGTTCCCTTGCGTGAGACTTCACAGACTTTTTATTAATCCTTACTGAAGAAGGGGCTGCACAGCCAAACCAAGAGCCCTGCTCTCTCGTGAGACTTTGGGGTGTAGGTCCTAGTAACGAGATGTCAAGCCAGGTGATGGTGGAAGCAGGATTCTCCCCATACCACAGGGCTTCACCATCCTGCTGATGATTCCGAGACCAAGAATGCACTACTACTTGGACCCTCTCCAGTGTGTGTCTGCAGTGGCGTTGGTCTTGGTAGCAGACGAAAGAGGATTCATGCCAAAATGCGAGAGCAAACTGATGATTACACTTGGATTTTCTCACGAGCATCACTGAAACACAAACTCACAAAAGTAAATGCAGATTCTGGACCAAGGTTGGAGGTGGGGTGACTACTCGTGGAGGTAAATGTCAAAGCAATAAGGGATTATTGCTGACTTGACCCCATTTTAACCCTAGAGATTTTGTGTTGGGAGGCATGATGTACAAGTCAGACAGAGAGAGAGATTTCACTCATATGTGAGATCTAAAATCAATCAATCAATCAATCAATAAAACTGAAATAAACTCATAGATATAGGGGAAAAAAAAAAAAACTGTTGGCTCCCTGAGGAGGTTAAGGAGTGGGAGGATGAGCAAAATAGGAGAAGGAGATGAAGATGTTCAGACTTCCAGTTGTAAAATAAATAAGTCATGGGGATGTAATGTAGTGAATATAGTCAATAGTATTGTAAAAACTTTCTGTGGTGACAGGGTTGCTTAGGTGGCTCAGTCAGTTGGGAGTCCAACTCTTAATTTCAGTTCAGGTCATGATATCAGGTTGTGGGATGGAGCCTCACCTCAGGCTCCATGCTCAGCGGGAAGTCTGCTTGTCCTTCCTCTATCCCTCCCCATGCTCATGCTCTCTCTGTCTCTCAAAACAAGTAAATTAAAAAAAAAAATGGAAAGCCAAAAACAAAACAAACAAAATAAAATCAACAAACTTTGTGTGGTGACAGATGGTGACTACACTCATTTGAGAATCATTTTTTAATGCATAAAAATATGACACCACTATGATTCACACCCAAAACGAATAGGATATTGCATGACAATGATACTTCAGTTTTAAAAACTGGTTCAAAGAAAATACCATCATCACCATCATCATCACCATAACCAGCAACAGAAAGACTTGCATGGGAGAGGGTTACAAATAGTTTTATAATGTAGTACACTAACTTTTATATTAAAGGATAAAAGTGTAAATTTAGGGTACTTAAATGTACAGTGTTCTTGGCTCTCCCATCTTTGTAAGCCTATTCACCTTCATCCTACATCATCTCTGCATGGTGGTGGTGTTTGAAAAGGTCTTAGATGCTTGCTGAATGTGATTCTTTGTAGCTTTGCTCTGGATATAACCTCCACAAATTGGTAAACTCAAAGCACTGTCCAGGAGAATAATTCTTAGGTTGGAAAGCAAAAATGTCCCTTGAACAGACTTCAAAGAAAAACCTCAGTGCCCCGGCAGCATACTAAGTATCTTGCTTCCTGTGGGTCAGTCCCCAAATCCACTTCAGCACAGTGTTCTGACTCGTAGTAATTCAGTCAGAATCAAAGGCACACTTCTCAGAGAGTAAGCGTGCCTGGTCCCATCTCTGAATGCCAGTGGTGGGACTATAATGCTGGAGGGCTATCTAAATAACCCTCCAGGAAGCGAACACTACTCATATAATTAATAAGAGTGACTCTATTGAAAATGGATTACTTTGCTTTAAACTTGACAGGCACAGTTTGTTGGAGAAGAATCCCTAAGTTGCACTGTGATTTTTTTTTCAACTATTTCCTTGGTTTTGGCATAGGTTTACTACAGATTTCCATAGATTACCAGAGATTAAGACATAATAACCTGTATTCTTTTTTTTTTTTTAATTTTTTTTTTAAGATTTTATTTATTCATTAGTTAGAGAGAGAGCGAGCACAGGCAGACAGAGAGGTAGGCAGAGGGAGAAGCAGGCTCCCTGCTGAGCAAGGAGCCCGATGCGGGACTCGATCCCAGGACGCTGGGATCATGACCTGAGCCGAAGGCAGCCGCTTAACCAACTGAGCCACCCAGGTGTCCCTCTTTTTTTTTTAATAGACATGATATATTGGGGATAAAGTCTCCGTAATGCTTAAAATAGTTTTGTTTCTTACCTAAAGTTCCATGGTTAGAATTTTTTTTTTGCTTGCATTGGAAGGGGACCAAAATATGGCACAAAATTTTTATCACTAACTGACCAAATATATCAGCAGTAGAGGCATTTTTATTTTCTTTTAATAAAGCATGCTTAACCATTACCAAAGCAATGAAGGTTTGTTATACAAAATGTGAGAATATGTTATAGAAAATGTGAGAATATATGCATATGTGTGTGTCTATGTGTGTGTATGGAATAAAGTTGGTAATCATCCCCAGGTCCAGCATCTAGAACAGTGGCAATCAGCCATTCTGGTCCATTTCTTCAGAAACTTCTTGCTGAGTATAGTTTCTACATAGCTGCAATCTTGTCAAAATTAACAATTATTAGATGCCTACCTGGAGGGACTGGAGTAGGTGGTGTGTGGTAAAAGGAACTCAAAAAGACACAAACGGGGATTAGTACAGTTAATGCATTTTAATCAATACAATAAATAAGACACTTTTAAATGAAAAATACATCCTAAATATCATTAATTATCTCAGTAAATATTTACTAAGTGTTTACTACATCACCAGGCATTGTATGGGTGCATTCAGTAGCTAATCAAATGTTTTGTGATTCCTAATGGAATGTGTTTATTATTATGAGTATGAAGAATACCAGGGCTATCCATTCTTCTGTCTGTCTGAAGCATCTAATTGTACTATGTCCACTGATTGTGTCAATCCTCTGGTTTGGGAAGGGTTAAGGGTTGACTTGTTCTATGTTCACTCTATGTCTTCTTGAGGCACAGACTGTCCATTTCAACAGGCAGGTAATAGAGACTTCATGATATACAAATGCACAGGAAAAGTCCAAAGACTTTTTTCCCTAATGAAGCAAGAATACTCTAAGATTTTAGACAATAGAAATACATGAAGCATGATGTTCTGATCGCATAGTTCACAGTGACCAATAGTGGAACCATGGGTTCTACTATTATAATGTAGGACATCATCTACAACCTATGCCCAAACCCCAAATTCAAACACCTCAACTGCTGGTCTGGTTTATTCTCCCTCCAAACTTTAGAGAAAATGTGAAGTGGGATCTCCATCAGAGGAGTTACTCTTTGCTTTATAAAATGAAACTTACCAAAGCTGAAACTATTAGAAAGACAAAAGAAATAAAGTGGTGTCAGATTATAACCCAAAGTATAAAATAAATATCCATGAGTCCATACTGATATATATTTTTAAATGATGGAATAAACAATGAAATGGAGAAGAAAAGACAACAACCTCCTGCAGAATTCCAAAGATCTATGTAGAGGTTCTGCTCTCAAGGATGTGGAGCATAACTGCCTACTCCTTAAGTATGTGCTGTGCAGTGAACTTCCTTCCAAAGGGCACACTGGGGATAAGGAGGGAAAAAAGGAGTATCCTTACAGTGCAGAAATCTGACAAACCGTACCTGGCCAGGTGATCAAGATTAACATCGACAGCAAGAAGTCATGTCGATAGTATGTACCCTTGATTTAACATGAAGAAAATGACACTTTGTATCTGTGATTTTCCTATTGAAAGCTCAAAACCTCAGTCTCATCATGAGAAAAACATCAGGAAGAAGAAGATCCCTACTGAGGGACACTCAACAATATAGTTGACCACTATTCTTCAAAACTGGAAGGGTCACCAAAAGTAAAGGAACTGGGAAACTATCACATCCAAGAGCACCTTAAGTAGAAATGACAATTAAATGGAATGTAATATCTTCAGTGGGATCATGGAATAGAAAATGGTTAAAACCAAGGAAATCTAAATAAAATGTTAACTTCGGTTTTAGAAAGTCTAGAGGATTTTCCTTGGAGAGTGTGTCTCAAAAAGCAGGTGCATCTAGTGAGCTCTAACCAAAATAGTGGGACTGCACGTCACAAGTCAACCCATCCACATTCATGGACAGCAGGGATGCCATCTTCCAAAACCAGTGTTACTTTGACAGATGAGAGCACTCCAAAGAAATGTTGGGACCGGAGAAGAGATTCTTGTTTGTTGGTTTGTTGGGTTTTTTGTTCTGTTCTGTTTCATTTTCGTATGTTTTTTTTTTTTTAATTTTTGTTTTTGTTTTTGTTTGGGAGGTTGTTTTTTTACAAAGGAAAGAAAAGAAAAGCTGTTTGGGTTAAGAAGAAAAGAATATTGTATTCGGTTGTGAGATGAATGGCAATTTAGGAGAATTGCCAGCTGGCTAAGGGATCCCAGTAGAGTGTAGAGTTGCATTATTCACTGCAGAAGTCAAAAGCAAGCATAGATGGAAAGGCAGCAGGAAATTGTGACCCAGCAGAAGAGTGGTGGTCAGTACCAGAGAACTGGCATCTCAGGTGCAGGAGACAAGAGGTCAGCAGACAGGGCAACCCGAGCAGGCCAAGAAACAGTACAAAACTTGACAAGGGAAGAGGGTTCCACATACAAGCCATGAATAAAGCAAGACTCTTGAGATCTCATTTCTGTTTGGATTCTGCCAGCTGGGTGGCCAGGGTTCACGTTGGCTGACTTAAAGGCTCATGGTGAGAACGGAGAGTGGCAGGAAACATGAAGACACAAGAATTCGCCTCAGGGACATTGTACACTTTTTACAATTTGGTCTGGTGCTGGGCTAGTGGCAGCAATGAGAGGACAGAGAAGAAAAAAAGCACTTTCTGGTTCTAATTTAGCAAATGTCATTCTATTGCTGCAGTTCTGAGTGGATGCAAATGGCTACATTGTAATCTTCTTGTGCATTCTTGTGCACACCTCAAAGTGTTGTGCGTGGAATTCAGAGAAAATTCTGAAATTTCTTTAAGAAATGAGTGACACTGGCCCTTTAGGGTGTGTTCCCCACTCTCTTCCGAAATTCTATTAATTTTATTCTCATTTATTCATCATTTCTGTAGTTATTTGATCACTGTCTTTAATACCTAATGCATTACTGAAGCCAAAAATTGATAATACAGAAATGTAGGAGTTGAATAGTTTTTCATAGGCCAGTCTAATGTGATGCAAAACTGACAATAAATTCAAAATGGAAAATAGGTTTGGTCCATTTTATGGGTCATGACTATGGGAAAACCATGTGAAGAAGATCTGCAAAATGATGTTAGTAGGGGCAGAGGGTGCTGCTGCCTGGCAGCCACACCTGCCATACCTGACAGAGGGGCAAGTGGGAGAAGTGGAGCTACAATTGCCAATACTTGTCCTCTATACTTGGGAAAAGAAAAAAATATTTAAGATTCATGCTGCCCATAGCGGCCTACTTAAAACTTAGGTTCACATTTTTTGTCTTTCTTTTTTTCCAATCTAGATCACCATTTGTAGAAAGATTGACCAAATTTGGGAATCCTAGACATTCCTAATAGACCATGTTGTTCATACATAATACATGTATGCAATGAAGCATCATATTGGAACCACATTCAATAGCATGCGAGACCATGCCCTGATGAGACAAATGATCTGTCTTTTGCTCCAGATTCATGAAGTGTAACATCCTAATGAGGTTGCTCAACGGTATAGTACAGCATGAAATGGTCATGACTAATTGCAGGGTTTATTTTCAGAAAGAATATTTCTCTTTATTTTGCATTGTATGTCTTGGGGGGGGTGCGGCATAAATCACATCCCTGGATCTGTGAGCTTTTTATACAATTTGTCAAATCTGATTGATTTAATTGGTACCTTACCAATTATGTACATCAGTATTGGTCATCCTCTCTTTTCCCCCAAGTTCTCTCACTTGCTACAAACTTGCTACAAACTTTTAATTAGATAACTGATTAATCCAATTTGGATGAAGTATATTTGCTACCTAATGAGAAAGAAGAAGTAATGAGACTTCCAATCAAAAACACCCAACCACAAGGGAATCCATCCAGCTCATTGGGTGGTCATTATTGTGGAGTACTACTGGGGTTTGTATTCATTCCCTGACTGAGACTTTGTAGAGCTGCCTTTATTTTCTACAAATTCAATAGGGATTTCCCCTAGAAATTCAGTGTATCATTAAGGTCATCTATATATTATTTAAATAATAGTATCTATATTTTTTTAAAAAGGCATACCATTAAGAGAGTAAGAGCTTTGGATTATAATTAACATACAACTCTAGATACAATTCAGCCCAGTGTTATCTCCAAGTTGGTAAGTTCCTGATGCAGGGACCTTTGCTACTTGAATCTATCTCCGTTCTCTTTATTTCTCCTTTTATCTCTCACTCCTCTGCTTTGTTGGTTCTTTTGGGTGTCAGGATGGTACCTGATTTTTGGGGTGGACTGAACATATCTTCTCCCACTGTCAACACACCCACTGCAGACATATATCAATTACTTTCACATGCAAGAAACTCAGAGATCACGTACAGAGTCGTCCAAGTCAAAATCTTCTAATGTATATTCTGCCAGACTGTGTGTTGAATGGGTCAACTAATACTAAGCTTTCTCCTTTTCTATGATGGCCACGAATAATGGGCTGACTTGACTTTTGCCAAAAATATATCTTCTAGATGAAATAACACTGCATTAAAATATCCTGTTATTCAACGTGTTTCCTCACATTTTTGCAGTTTAAGGATTTACCATTTGGCAGTTTCCTTCTGGTTTAAAAGGCATCCTTGCAAGGTTCTGGGAAGATTAAAGGCATATAAAACATAGCCCCTTGTGTCATTGAAAATCCATTGAAGGATATAATTACCTAAGTATAAAGTTCTGCCAACCAAAAGAAAGTTATGGAGAATGCTGGATTATTTCCAACAATGGCTCTTAGAGTTTAGTCTAAAAAGCAATCGCTTTGAGTGTCCTTGAAAATGCACCTTCTAGACGCACCCAGAATTCTAAGACTATATATTTGGATGTTATCACCAATCTCCTTGAAGCCCAACAAATCCAAATAAATACAATAATTAGTATTTGATCTCAAGTCTGAAAAATATGCCATTGGGAAACACTGCTATTTTCGTTAATCTGTAGCATCCATTCCAAGTACCAACAGCATCTATAATATGTTGATGGCATGTTGAGACAGATCTTTTGAGCCCTGTGACTCCTAAAAATCTCTTAAGAGGATGTCTTCCATAAGTACTTTTTATAGAAATGCTGAAGCTGCCTCCAGGACAAGAAATCTGTATTTTTAAGAAGCTTCCTGCCCCCATCAGGTGAATCTGGGGAACCTTAAGATAAAGAGATCAGCGAATCATTATAGACATGGTAGAAAATTTCAAATTAAGAAATTTCATGCAAGGTACTCTGAAAAAGTACATAGATGAATTTATCTGGAGTGCAAGTTGGAGGCTAGATAGTGATGAACAAATGAAACGGTAAATTGTAGACACAGGGCAGATGATGTCAGCACAAGCCCATAGCAGGGGCCATGAGGAGCTCTGACATTTTGAGCAGATAAATGCCATGACTGGAAGTATGCATTACTGTGGAACTGCAGGTAGTTGGATGGAAGTGGCAAGAAAACAGATGGAAACAGCAGTTTTAGGATAATTGTAACCTGGGAGAGAACAGTGGCCCAGGGAAGAGAGAAGAAAAGCAGGAGCCCCTTCAAGAATACATCATCTAATGTAGGGTCCTTCTTACCGCTTTTCCCTTTGAAAAGATTTGCTTCCTCTCTTCGCCTGAAGTTGGGCTCCTCCCTCAGTGTGCCAACGCCCTCATTACTGAAGCCTTCATCAGAAGAATGGGAAGTATTTACATTCCAGGACACAAACAAATGTTTTGGAAAGAACCCCTTTATCTGCTTTTGGTTGTCAGGCAAAGAACAGCTTTTGCCTTCCAACTGCCGTTTGTGGACTGCTCAAGTGATACTTAACCTCAGAATAGAGACATTTTCTAAAATGTCACAAAGGACAGATTGAAAATGTCTTAATCATATTTGGTTCCACTCCACCACTTGAATTTATTTTCCAGCATTCATTTTTAATGTCACATTTTCATAAGATGTGATATATTGGAAAAAAAAAAAAGAAAAAGAAACTCTCAGGCTTAAGTCAGAAAATGAAAATGTTGGTCCTAATCCCCGGCTCTTATTCAGCACAGTACCTCAACCACGTGCCAAGAAGCGTGCAAGAATCTGAGAAAGAGGGCACATATGGTGGTTTTTACCTTCAGGAAGCTAACCGTCTGGAAGGGGAGAGAGAGAAACATGTACATGTAACTGCAATGTGATGTGGGAAGGGATGGGGCAGATGTTTGCACAGTGTTCTAGGAGCACAGACCAGGAGCCTAATGACTTTGGGTGAAGTCTGTGGGAAAAGATGGCCACGCTGAGCAGAAAACTGGGAGAAAGACAAGAGCAGTGGGATGAAGGGTGTGTTCCCTGCAGAGATAGCCGTGAGCAGAGCTGACAACGTGTGCAATGGCAAAGCGGATGGTTTTGTTCTTGCTGTAGGATACAGTAGCACTTCCTTGCAACAGTGGTCTTAGATGAAAATACAGGAAGGAGGAAGACCATGACATCCTCGAATCCCCTGCCCAGAGCCTTTGAATCTGTCCTGGAGACACAGGAGCCATTGAAGGGTTTTAAGCAGAGAAGTCATCCTCTACCATCCATGGCTTAGATGTGTCACTATGAGAGGATGGTGAGAGACCAAAAATACAAATGGACAATGGCCAGGAAGACAGACTACTCTCTCCAGTAACAATCCAGGAACTCAAACAATAGTTGCTATAAAATTGGCCCAAAGTGGCCAGGACTTGATTACTAACTGATAGCTTTTCTAATGTATGTCCCTACTTCCTACTTAGAACCATCTGGACAAAACCAACTGTGTTCCTCTACCCACAGGGTGCCCTCCTTATAGTTAACCTGTCTACAGCTTCCCCATGCCAAAAGCCTACCATCAGGACATACTGAAGCTTCCCATTTTCCCATTATAATCATAAGCTTTCCCACTGTCCTGCCTATCTTTAGTTTCCTCCAAAATGTCTGTGATGGTGACTGACTTCCTTGCTACAGCAGGCTCGGAATAAATAGGCTTTGCTTTTCTCATTTGCTTGGTCTTCATTTATTTTTACAAAGGTCAAGAATAGGCTTACAAGTACTAACAAGGGACAAGCCTGGAAGCAGGGGGGTGGGGTCAGAAAGAGGTAATCATAACCAATTATAAAATAATAAAAATTACTAACTTGTTCAAAGCACTTACTATGCATCTGCACTGTACTAGCCACTTTATATTTTTGAATTTCACTTAATTCTGGAAAGCGCCCCTGTCAAATATACTATATATATATATATATATATATATATATATATATATATATGTATATGTGTACATATATATATAGTTTCTTCTATTTTAAAATGTGGGAATATATATATATATATGTAATATATATATATACATAAGAAACTGATGGGGCACCTGAGAGGCTCAGTCAGATGAGCAGTTGGATCTTGGTTTCAGCTCAGGTCAACATCTCAGGGTCATGAGATTGAGCCCCGCGTCAGACTTCAGGCTCAGTGTGGAGTCGGCTTGAGGTTCTCTCCCTCTCTCCCTCTGCCCCTTCCCCAAACCCTTAAATAAATAAATAAATAAACAAACAAACAAATAAATAAAATTTTTAACATTGAAGAAACTGAGACTGAGGAAGATAAATAGCTAGTTCATCTCTTGATTTCTACATCTACTTAGTAACTACAACTAGGTCTTTCTGATAACAAGGCATATCCCTAAATATTCTACAAGTTGCTTCAACATCAAAGTCAGCCTAGAGTCAGAGCTCACACTAACTCAAGCACTTCACTGTCTCTCTGTAGAACACAGATGTGAGATAAAAATGCTTAAGTGGTGGGGTGTTTGGATGGCTCAGTCGGTTAAGCATCTGCCTTCAGCTCAGGTGCGGTCTCAGGGTCCTGCGTGGGCTCCCTGCTCAGCAGGCAGTCTGCTTCTTCCTCTCCCTCCGCCTCTCCCCCTACTCATGCTCCCTCTCTTGCTTATTCTCTCTAAAAGATAAAATCTTAAAAAAACGATTAAGTGGTAAAATGGGAGAAATAAAACATGAGAATTTGGAAACTGACAGAAAAGAGTTGGTGCTAATAATGGGCTGAATAAGGAATTTGAGGTAATTCCATGCCCTGAGTTGTTCCCCCACCCCAGCTGGTTTACCTTAGCCCCAGAACATCCCCCGCCCACACAGAAGCTTTGAAAAGGGAACAAGGGGCTTACAGGCTAACTCTCACTGAGGCCTTGGCTTAGTTACCTAATTACTCTAAATATCAATTTCATCCATAAAATGGCAAGAAAGCCTGTCTCCCATGGCTGTTTTCCATGTAAAATAAAATAATGGATATTAAAATCTCAAAAGCCGTATGCAGATATTGGTTTCACATAATTTCTGGTAATATAGAACAGACTTCATGACACATCTGGTTCCATTGTTTTTCAAACTTAAAATGGGCTCTCAAAAAATTTAATACGTATATTTTTCACTCAGTTACGTGATTTAATAATTACTCTTATTTTGCATGATCACTTCTGTCTTTTGTTTTCATACTGAGGACCTGAGAAATTGCCTGAAAATGTTTTTGCTTTTCTAGCAAGTAAACACAGCTGAAAAGTCTTACATGAGAGTATGTAAAATGTCAAATCTCACTTGGCCGATACTCTCTGTAACATCAGGAAAATAATGCAGTTTAGGAGATACAAGCAGGCAGAACCATTCAAAGAATAAGATTTTTCCTCAAAGTAGCCACAATACTTGAGCTCCTTTTCCCCTTCTTGACTATTTAGCTTGCCTTCCTTGTAACAGTATAGTCCTTATTTTCCAAAATGGTAAACATAGAGATAGATAAATTTAAATATATATATATATGTGTATATATATATACACATATATATATATATATTCCTGATTTGACTATTGAATTCCATAGAAAGAAATATGTGTGTATTTATATTTTTTACTTAGTGTGGAAAATATTATATATCTGTACCTACATACCTATATTATATATATATATAATATATATTATATATCTGTACCTACATACCTATATATATATATGCAGGTATATCTGTACCTACATACCTACATATATATATATATTTAGGTATATCTGTACATACATACCTACATATATATGTGTGTAGGTATGTATAATATATATATAATATATATTATATATCTGTACCTACATGCCTATATTATATATGTAGGTACATATATATATGTAGGTACAGATATATACCTTATATATATATATATTGCATATAAAATATATAATATATATTTTATATATTATATATATCTGTACCTACATACCTATATATAAGAATATATATATTATATATTTATTATATATTTATATATATTTTTATATACATATATAAAATATATATTATATAGGTATGTAGGTACAGATATATAATATTTTCCACACTAAGTAAAAAATATAAAAATAAATACACACACACATTCCTTTCTATGGAATTCAATAGTCAAATCAGGAATGCTCATAAAATCCAGCAAAAATCAAACACTTGGAATACAAAGGGACAATGTACTAAAATTACCTTTAGGAACTACTCTGTTGGTAACTTTAGACTTACTGGTCTGAATTCTGTGTTCTGTGAATCCTTTCCCTTCTTGCCTTGGCCAGCTAGATTTCAGAGGCAAGGCCAAGTCATAGGACCAGATGATTACAAGGTGACAAGAGCAATGAACAGCTACTACATACCAAGAACTGCACCATTCCACTTAAAAAGTTTTATGTCACTTAATCTTAATAACCCTAAAAGCTAGATACTATTATTTCCCCCATCATGTGGCTAAGAAAACAGAATAAAGAAGTTGAGTGGTTAGCTACAGCTCACATAGCTGGTAAATTGCGAAGCAGATGTGTAAACCATTTAAAAGTCAGCATAGGCAATTTTGGCTGCAGCAAAAAGTAAACCTCAAATTTCAGTGACTTAACATGATGAAAGTACATTTCCCTTTCATGCTCTATGTCCCTCATGAGCTGATAGCTGGGATCTGCTCATCACAGTTTTTTAAGAATCCAGGTTTATGGAGCAGCTACAATCTGTAGTTCACCATTTTTTATAACAGAGGGACAGAAGATCTTGAAATAGTAATTAAGTGATTCAGCACAAAATGAACCATGTCAACCCAGAGTTTATCACATGATCCCATTCCTCACTCACAAGGTCAGGAAGTACAATAAGAAAGCTGGAAACATCTGGGGAGCAACAGTAACAGCTAACATAAATTGGATCTATTGAGAACCTGTAGCAGTGCTCTTTCTACTCTACTGTATCAAACAAAACAATTATTCCCTAAAGCACCTGGCCCTTCTACAGCATAAAAATAAAATTTCTATTTGGAGTCTATAGATTTTAATACATTTTACAACAATTTTCTTGTCTCCTTTGAATCAAACAATAATCCCTCAATGTAAAGAGCTAATTGAATCACCTATTTTTTTTCTTGTATTTTATTCAGGTCCCTTACATTTTATTTTTAAAAAATTTTCTCAGACAGATCAATCCATCAACATTGTTATCAACTGTATTGGATTTTTAGTGCCACAAACTTGGTGGTCTACAACAATATATATTAGCTCACTAATTGTATATTGCAATTGTATATCAACAATAGCTCACTAATTGTATATTGTAATTGTATATCAACAATAGCTCACTAATTGTATATTGTAATTGTATACCAACAATATATATAAGCTCATATTAGCTTAGAAGATTCTGCAGGTTGGGACTCTGAACACAGTTTAGCTGGGCCCTCTACATAGTGGCTCACAAGACAGCAGTCAAGGTGTCTTCCCCAGTGATGACTGGGGGAAAAAATCCTCTTTCACACCGAAAGAGACATTTGGCAGAATTCACATTAACTTAGGGCCCTGACCACTTGCAGACTGTTGCCTTAAGTTCTACAGGCTACCCACACACAGGTCGCTCAAGATAGGCAGTTCAGAACATGACACTTTGCTTCTTCTATTCCATTAAGAAATTAATGAATTTCTGAATGAATTAGTGAATCACTTAATTCACTTTCTCTCACAGTCTGCTCAGACGTATTCTTATAGAACATAATAAAATCATACGTGTGATATTCCATCACCTGTGCCATATATTATTAGTTAGAATCAAGTTGTAGATTCTCCCTTCACTGGGTGGGGGATTACACACAGATATGGACACCAGGAAGCCAGGATTATAGGGATCGCCTTACCTTGTAGCCATCAAATCAACAAAGAGCTAAAATATGAAAACTGGTTCTTTATATGATTATATCTCATCTATCCAAGTTGCCTTTATTTATACTATGTAGATTTCTGTTACTATACCTCTATTCACTGTATAAATTAACTCTGAGCTAATCATCTCTTATTTAATAATGGCTATAAATAGTCATAAATAAACCTAGACTCAGTCTTTAAAGTGCATTAGTCTTTAGAGGAATCTCTCTCTTTGTCTCTCAGAGAGATATATTAGACATATTACTTTAACCTTTAAAGTTCTTAAAATAAAATCATTAAAATAAAATCTTTTAAAATAAAATCATTAGTGATACTTCTGCTTTCAGTTCCAACATGTAAAATTCTTAGAGGTCATCATTCATTGCACGAGAAATACCTGAACAATGACTTTTCCTGGACCATTCAAAGAAATGATGTTTCAGAATGAATAACTACTCCAAAATCTGGGAAGACAGAGAATCTAGAGAGGTTCAGTTGAGATCAGCTTACCCAGAATAGAAGCCACTGGAGCCATAAACCAATAGGAGCACTTTAACGGTGGTTTTGAGAAATTGCTGGAGCTTGTGTGAGAGTAAGAGACTCTTGATGGGCACAGGCTGTGGGCCAAAGTATTGTGGCTTTTATGTTCAGAAACCACACCAGGTTTTTCTCGTGAAGATCCAAGAAATTGCATCATGGCTCTGGCAGGTGGAAGGAAGGAGTAATCATTGTAAAACACACTGTATCCTTTTTAACAAAGGCTTACTCTTCAGAGTAAAAGACTTTTGCAGAGCAGTATCCCATTATTCCTCCCCTTTAGGCCTCTCCGTTGCAATTAAGGAAGGGAAAACAAAAACATAGTCAATAGGACAACAGGGATTCAGGGAATTAGAACAGAGATCCGTAGGGGTAGGAAGACACCGGAGAAACATTTAGGAAGATTACAAAATGCAAGAATAGATAATACACAGATTATGATGCAGAGAGATGGGAACTCTAAGAAAATATCAAAACGAAATGGTAGAAATAATAAACATAGTAGCATAAATGAAGGGTGCCTTCCACAGGTTTATCAGTGCTCCTGACTGGGCCAAGGAAAGAATCAGAAACTCTTCAAGCAGAAATGCAAAGAGAAAAAGGGATAGCAGAGGGGGAGAAACAGAACATTCGAGAACAGCAGGGTGACTTTAAAGGGTGTGACATGGGTGTATTGAAATATCAGAGGAGAGAAGGTTTGGAAAGACGCTTGGGGAGACAGGAATCTTAACTACAGAAGGAGAGGAATAAGCAGTTATTCAGACATCTTGTCAGGAATGACAAGAACAAGAAGAGAGTGAGATGAGATACATAATGGGCTAAAAGAAAGAAAAAAAAAAGACTCCCACCAACTTAGAATTCTATATCCAGGGAAATTGTTTTTAAAAAAAATGATGGAGAGCAGGGCACCTGGGTGGCTCAGTGGGTTAAAGCCTCTGCCTTCAGCTCAGGTCATGATCCCAGGGTCCTGGGATCAAGTCCCGCATCGGGCTCTCTGCTCGACAGGGAGCCTGCTTCCTCCTCTCTCTCTCTCTCTGCCTGCCTCTCTGCCTACTTGTGATCTCTGTCTGTCAAATAAATAAATAAATAAATCTTAAAAAAAAAAAAAAACAGGTCATCAGCATGGCTAGGAAAACAAGACCCAAATATATGCTTTCTACTAAAAAAAAAAAAAAAAAAAAAAAAAAACAAAAAAAAAAACAAGCAAACTTTAAATATGTAGACACAGGTTAAAAGTAAAGGGATAGAGAAAGATATACCAAGCTATCACTAAGCAAAAGAAAGCTGGAGAGAATATATTAATCTCAGCCACATCATACTTTAGAACAAGAAAGATTATTAGCATTAAGGAGGGGATTACATAACAATAAAGCGGTCAGTTCTATGAAAGGATATAACAATCCCAAGTGTGCATGTACCTAATAAATGAATGTCAAAATACATGAGAGCTGAACTCTCATGTTCTCATGTGAAAAACCCACAGAACTGAAAGGAGAAACAGATAATCCCATTGCTATAGTTAGAGTCTTCAATACACTCCATCAATAATTCATAGATCAAGCAGACAGAAAATCAGTGAGGTTACAGAAGTCTTGAAAAGTACTATCAATGAACTTAATCTAATTGACATTTATAGAATGTTCCATCCAACAAGGACATTATTTTCAGGCTTGCATGAAACATTCTCCAATATAGATAAGATGATACTCTGGGCCATAAAACACACCTTAACCAATTAAAAAATGGTAATCAGGAAAAATATGTTCTTATTCTATAATGAAATGAAACTAGAAATCAATAACACAAAGTTAGCTGCAAAATTCCAAAACAATTGGGGATTAAATAGTATACTTCTAACACATGGATCAAAGGATACATCTTAAGGAGAAGATAAAATTTACTCAACCAAATGAAAATAAAAATATAACTTAACATTTGTGAGATGCAGCAGAAACAGTGCTCAGATAGAAATTCATACCATGACATACATATATATATCTACAATAACTAAAACCTAAAATAAATAACTTAGACTTCATCATAGGAAACTAAAACAAGAAGATAAAATCAAGCCTAATAAAGCAGAAGAAAATGAAAAGTAAAGTTTAGATCAAAAATCAATGAATTAAAAACAGGAAAACAATAAACTCAAGGAAACTAAAGACTTTGAACAGATAGATAAAATGGACAAACCTGACCTGAGCCAAGCTGACCCAAGGAAAGAGAAGACACAAATTATTGAAATCAGCAATGAGAGAGATACTGTGACTACTCATCCCAGGAACATTAAAAGAATAAGAAAGGATTATTACAATTCTATGCCCACACATTTGGTGATTTAAAATGGACTAATGTCCTAAAAGATATAAGCAGCCAAAACTCACACTAGAAGAAATAGGTAATACAAACAGCTCCGTATCTATTAAATTGAATCAACAATTAATGAGCATTTCCTTAAAAAGCCGCCAATCCCAGATGATCTTACTGGTGAGTTTTACCAGAATAATTACACACTATGATTAATTAGTGTTTATTCCAGGTAGTCAAGGCTGGCCCAACATTTTAAAATCACTACTGTATTCTATTGCAAAGAAGAAAAATCGTATGAACATGGAGCTTGACATAGAAAAATCATTAGAAAGACTCCAGCACCCATTTATGATAAAACTCTCAGTATACTAGGAATAGAAGGAAGTTCCTAACTTGATAAAGAGCACCTACAAAAGTTTTACAGTAAGCATCATACTTAGTGGTGAGAGACTCTTCCCCTTTAATATTGGGAATAAGCAGTTATGTCTTCCCTTATCACTCCTACTCAACAACCTACCAATATCATCGTCTATGTAGGAAATACCAAAGAATCTACCCCATACCCACCTCCTGATGAAACCAACAACAATGATGACAAGTGAACAAATAAAAACCCTTGATTCTAATAAAGTAAAATAGCAAGGTCAATACACAAAAGTCAATTATTTTTCTGTATACTATAAATGTATAAATGGAATATAAATAAAAAATATAAATATACAATAGCAACAAAGGAATAGTAATAATAATATATATATTTAGAAACCATTAAACTATAAAATGTTGATTTTATAAAATTATGAAATGTTTTATGATTTTATTAAATGTTGAAATATGAAATTAGATACAAATAAACAGATTGAAAAACACAATATTGTTACAACATCATTTCTACCCAACTTGATCTGTAGAATCAATGCATTCTCAATTGAAATCCCAGCAAACTATTAGTATAGAGACAAAATGATTACAAAGTGGAAAGGCCAGAGACCTAGAATAGTCAATGGAACAGCTAGGTCATGAGAAAGAATTCATGTTAATAGTATGTTTACTTATTATGATAGATGGAAATGGCACTTTACCCCTGTAGTCTTCTTCCCAAGGAGACAGAACCTCAGTATAATGAGAAAATCCATCAAGAAAAAGCTTGAGGGTCATTTTTACATAATATATAAGCAGTATACCTTAAAAATATCAAGGTCATCAAAAAGAAGGAAAGCTCAAGAAACTGTCACAGTGAAGAGTTCCCTATGAGTCACAATGATAGCTAATGGTAATGCGGTCTCCTGTGTAGGATCTTTTTTTTTTAAGATTTTATTTATTTATTTGGCAGAGAGAGATCACAAGTAGGCAGAGAGGCAGGTGGAGAGAGAGAGAGAATGGAGGAAGCAGGCTCCCTGTCAAGCAGAGAGCCCGATGCGGGACTGGATCCCAGGACCCTGAGATCATGACCTGAGCCGAAAGCAGAGGCTTAATCCGCTGAGCCACCCAGGCACCCCTCCTGTGTAGGATCTTATAACCAAAAAAGGACATTAGGTAAAAAACAAGGAAACATGAATAACATATGGACTTTAGTTAATAATATTACATCAATATTGGTTCATTAATTGTGACAAAATATACTACAATAATATAGTAAATCTAAAACTTCTAAAATAAAGTTCATTAAAACAAAAAAGTTATTGATAGTTAAATTACCCTAAATTATATATATATATATATATATATATAAAATCTATATTTGTATAAACTGTTACCCAAGTTTGCTATAGCTATATAAATACTGAAAGTATACATGAATGAGATTTTATGTCATTGTGTAAACTCTAACTATGATCTGGAGGTCTGAGCACTTGTTCAGTGTTAAGGGTTTCTATTCCAAGTTCATGTTAAGATAAGAATTACAAATTCAGTTGAGCTTTGGATTGGGAAAAAGTTTCCTACTTGTGACAGCAAGTAAGCAGGTAAGCAAGTAAGCAAGACAGAAGAGGCAGCAAAAAATACATCAATTGGACTTCATCAAAATTAAAAACTTTGTGCTTCAAAAGACACCATCAGTAAAGTGAAAAATCAACACAGGATGGGAGAAAATCTCTGCAAATCATGTATTTGATAAAAGACTTATAGCTATAGGGACGGCTGGGTGGCTCAGTTGGTTAAGCAGCTGCCTTCGGCTCAGGTCATGATCCCAGCGTCCGGGGATCGAGTCCCACATCAGGCTCCTTGCTTGGCAGGGAGCCTGCTTCTCCCTCTGCCTCTGCCTCTGCCTGTGCTTGCTTGTTCTCTCTCCCTCTCTCTCTGTCAAATAAATAAATTTTTTAAAAAATCTTAAAAAAAAAAGACTTATAGCTATAATATACTATGAACTCTTACCACTCAATAAAAAAGAAGACAACCCAATTTTTAAATGGACAGATTATTTGAATAGACTTTTCTCTAAAGAAGATATTTAATTGAACAATAAGCACATGAAAAGATACTCAATATTATTAGTCCTCGAAGAAACACAAATCAAAAGCACAATGAGATATCACTTCACACCCACTTCGGACAGCTATAAGACAGATATAACAAGTGTTGGCAAAGAGATAGAAACACAGAAAACTTGATATATGGATAGCAGAAATATGCAATGATGCACTTTGGAAAACAGTCTGGCTTTCCCTCAAAAGGCTAAACATAGAGTGACCATATGACCCAGCAAACTTACTCCTTATTTAAATACCCAAAAGAAATAAAAACAAATATTACTAAAAAAGTTTGTACATGAATATTCATAGTGGCATTATTTGTTACGGCTGAAAAGTGGGGAAAAAAGAAAACCCTAGTTATCAACCAGTTGATGAATAGATAAATATATGGCATACCACCATAATGGAGTATTATGCAGTCATAAAAAGGTCAGAAGTCTTAACAGATTCTGCAAGATGGACGAAACTTAAAATATCCTGTGTGAAGGAAGCCAGTCACCAAAACCACATACCTAAGATTCCATTTATAGATGCTCAGAATAGTCAGATTTACAGAGACAGAAGTCGTTTCGTGGTTTTGTAAAGCTGGGAAGGGTAGGAAGACTGGGGTGGGGGTGGTGGTCAACACTCTGGACTCAGCCGTCAGAGAGGTTTAGTTTGTCTACCTTATCTGACACGTGGGAGCACTCAGATTTGGGAACTGAAGCAATTTTTCTTTTCTTGTATCAGTAATTGAAACTTCTTCAAGAATTAAACCTCAACTCTCCTGATTTCTCCTTGTCCTGATTTCTCCTTACTCTGTACCATATAGCACTATTTTGCAGGGGAGGGAAGGAAACTTTATTTTCAATCTGCTATTCATATTACTTCCAGGTTGATACAGAAGATAATTTTTTTTATCTATCTCCAGGATTCATTTACTAAATATAGTTGCATATGGATTGGTACATGGATACACGTGCAGAGCTGTACAAAGTATGATGCAGAAATATTTGTTAAATTATTGTTTACCAGAGCTCTTTTAAATATGCAATGATTTATGATGGAGAGTATTGAAATGATATTGTTTAACTATAGTTTTATGGATTTAAGTTGTCCCGCTTCAAAGTGTAGGTGAGTAGCGATTTAAATCTGAATTGCAAGTAACCACCTATCACGAAAACTATTTTGACTGAGCTTACAAATTGTAGCGTGTGTCTAAAATGATGTTCTAGTTATTTCATTCTTACTATAATGATCCTGTGGTTTCTAGAGATTACAGTCATAATGCATAATGATAAAGACCTTAGAAGACAGAAGGGAATAAATGTGAAACCTCATCTTTCTTAATATTGTCTTTATTAAGCAAAAGAAGCTGTTTTGATGAAAAGGACTGAAATTGCTTCAGCCTTGAGATGTCAAACGGAGAAAGGTTTTCTTTTCTCTCTTTTCTACCCCCCAAAGTGTGAGTTTATTTTAATTATTTCACGGATTGCCTTAATTAGATCTCAAATGAAACATTCTGGTGTGTTTTTTACAAATACTGCTATTAACAGTCTTTATGGGGTCTACTAATCTTACAAATTACTGGAAATCATAATGTTATAATAAATAATAAATACTATTGCTTTCTTAATCACTATGGCTGAAATCTAGGCAAAGTAATAATTATGAAATAGTGTAATTAAAGTTTGAGATTGATTAATGAATACTACTGACTCTTTTCTCCAACAGTAATATCTGTCTCACTGAAGCAACTACCGTGAGTCATTGGTGGAGTTGACATTTACAGAAGTGATCTATCGACTCTGTTCATAAATAGGAACGTGTCAGAATTATGCTAGAAAATGAGAGCTGAAACACACATTCTGATCTCTAAGTTGCTGTGTATCTTTCCTTGAAGACAAAATTAATATTTTACAGTCTTTATATCACAAAAATCCTTCATCTATTAAAAATTTTTCTACCTTGTACCTTTAAATTTTTACATGTTTTATGTAATTTATCTATAATGACTCATTAGGGCCAGTGTAATCTGAATATCTTTTCTAACTTTAAACTTACGAAAATTCATAAACAATAAATAGTAAATTTAAACTGCAGTGCTCCCTAGCAAATATAACACTATGTAACTAGATAATATTTCTTTGTGTAAAAGTGTGGAACTTGGTAGACTGTGTGGAAATGTGCTTTTCATAGGAAAAGCTTATTTGTTAACCTAGCCACTAACCAGCCAGGTGACCTTGGGCAAACCCCTTGATAAACATTACCATTCACTGCAAGATAAGAGCCAATATTTCTTCCAAATTTTCTAGAGATATGGGAAGCATACTCAGAAAGGCATTATCAACCTCCAGGACTCTGTGGTTCTCTAAGTATGTTCAAAATCTTAGCTTAGCAGTAGACTGAAGGCAGTGGGGATGTTAAAACAAAACAAAACACAAACCCTGTATCTGAATTCTGTCTGTGAGTTTTAGTAGCTGTTTGTCTTTTGGGTCAATTACAAAATTGTTTTGAAACCCAGTTTCCTCACATAAAAATAATGCTAATACCCAAGTAATGTTATCTTAAATCTCCTCAAGTTGATGAGAATTTTAGAAAATGGTGTTATCCTGACTGTCAGCCCCTTGGACCAGTCCTCTGCATAGTTGTCTTACATGGTAACTACTGCCTATCCTGCTACTCCCCCCAACTCCCCCACCACCCACGTGCAGTCTGAGGCTCTCTACTCTTCCCCCTCCATTCCAGAGATGTCATTTACCCCCTGGGTTCACAACTTCTGAATAGCTGAAAACTTAAAATCCAGCACCAAACCTTTAAGTCAGTGGATGCATGACGATATATATTCATATAAATAAATAAACATATAAACAAATATAAATATCTATATAAATAAATAAATCATATAATAAGTGAAATAAATGAAAAAAATACCCATAAATTTTTAATAGAGGGAAGGATATTATGTAGTAAAAGAAAGACTCTCCATCCTTATTGCTTTCCACTGCACATTATGAGATACTCCTTCCACAAAATTTTATATGACTGAATTGGTTTCATAAATGTTCTATATTGTATACTTCAACATTAACCTCAGAAAACCAAAGACTCTAAGAAATGCTCCAATGTAGAAATACTAGTTTTGTTCAACCAGAATTTCCAAAGTTAGTTGGTAACATAAGTCACTAATATGTAGTATTTATTAATACACTGCACTATATAGCTTAGGAAATGTCAAAACCTGTTCTTTTTTAAAAATTTGACTTACATGTGCAAAAGTCAACAGATTTTAAATACCATTCATTATATCATCCAGTCTAAGAGAAGTATAATTGGAACTCCCATTGGTCATAAAGTAGACTATGAATTCAGAGGATAATTTGATCTGAATTCTCTGCTCCCACTGAGAAGAAGTATCAGTCCATACCTTGCAATGAATGAGGGTTGCAGTATTTCTTATATAATATGTCACTGAAGAATATCACTCTTTTGGAGCTGGGCATTTCCACAATCTGCACAATGAAGAGCAAGAAAAAACATATGTGGAATTTTAATCTTTTTTCACATGGTAGAACAATAGATAAACAGTATCTTTTTCCCATGACTAATTACCCTTACATAGCGAATGTGTGTATTTGGTATTTTTACAATGCACAAATACAAACATTCTTTATATAGATGTAACTATCTGGACAGCTGAACCATGTCTTTCCCAAATTCATATGCTGAGGTCCTATCCCCTCTCACACATGGCTATATTTGGAGAGAGGGTATTTAAACATGAAATTAAGGTTAAACGAAGTCTTGGAGATAGACCCTAATCCCATAGGACTGGTGTCTGTATAAGAGGAGGAGATGAGGACACAAACATACACAGAGGGAGGACCACGTGAAGACAAAGGGAGGAGGCCATCATCTACATACCAAGGAAGAAGGCCTCAGAAGAAACCAACCCTGCTGACTCCTAGCTTCCAGAATTGTGAAAAATTATTTTTTGTTACATTGAGCAGTCTGTGGTGTTTGTGAAGGGAAGCCACGGCAGACTAATATACTATCCAAGTAAAAATGATACTTGACTAGATGAAAGTTACCACAGAGCTAAAGTTTAATTAGTCACTTGAAAAACTGAACACCTGTATCAGCAAAAGAGTAAAATGTGACCACACAGCTAGCATCGCAGGGGCCCCGTTATTCTTGGTGTCCAGCTTCTGTTTCAAGGTGAACCTATGCCATATCCACTCCTGCACTTCAGGTCTTTTCTCAACTCTTTAGTTACACACAACAGGACATCTTGGAATCATCTTAGACTATGAGAGAAAGTTATTTCTAGCAAGGGCATGGAAAACAAATTCATTGACATTCATAACTGAATTTCATTTAAATTTAAGTCATTTCATAACTTAATGGTTGTTCACTGAACTGCTAATTAAATTTGTACCATTTTGAAAGACTAATATAAATGTAGACCAAAACAATGCAAATATTTATTTCGAGTTATGTGTCTAAAAGTGGTGAAATAAATTTCAAGTCACTATACAGTACACCTTAGGAAAATTTAATAATTAATGTATTTGACATTTTATCCCAGATATTAACCACAAGACACTTGCAACATTATTTAACTGATAATGTTAAACATACCCGTAACTTTCCAAGAATAGGTGTTTTAGAATCAGAGTAGACCTGTCTGCCCAGAGTTTCATTTCAGATCACTAGGCTATCTGGCTTCTTCCTTCTTTTTTTTTTTTTTTAATCTTTTTTTTTTTTTAATCTAGCTTCTTCTATCCAGACTTCAGTTTTTCCATCTTTATATTCATAACCATATTCTCATTGTACAGTAACTTATACCTTATTTCAGTCTTAGTGTTTACGATATTACCTGTTGATATTATACAACAGTTAAAAATTCATGTTGATATTTTAATTGTTCATATTGTCTTTATCTATAAAACTCAGAAAGCTTCTGTATTAGCTCTCTGGAGCTGTTCCACCACCAACTGGATGGCTAGAGACTACAGATGGCTAGAGACTACTGAACCACCAGGGTGGTTCAGTCATTTGAGCGTCTACCTTCAGCTCAAGTCATGGTCTCAGGGTCCTGAGACTGAGTGTGGCATTGGGCTCCCTGCTCAGTGGGGAGCCTGCTTCTCCCTCTGCCTGCCTCTCCCCCTGCTTGGGCTCTCTTACTCTCTCTGTCAAATAAATAAATAAAATCTTGAAAAAAAAAGAAAGGAAGGGAGGGAGGGAGGGAGGGAGGGAGGATGGAAGGAAGGAAAAAAGGAAGAAAGAGAGAGAAAGAGAGGGAGGGAGGAGGAAGGGAGGGAGGGAGGGAGGGAGGTAGGCAGAGCAGCAGGCAGAGAGGGGAAGCAGGCTCCCTGCTGAGCAGAGAGCCTGATGCCATGAGGGGCTTGAAGTGGGGCTCGATCCCAGGACCCTACCCTGGGACCATGACCCGAGCCAAAGGCAGAGGCTTTAACCCACTTAGCCACCCGGGCACCCCAGCATCAGTCTGTTTTTATATAAAACATCCACATAAATGAAGTTTAATGAAAGTCAAACCTCATTAAGCAGATACTATACAACATTAAACATCTCCAATTAGTGAAAAGATTACCAAAAGTCGATTGCTAGTCTGCTTATCTTAAGAATTTCCTAATATGACAAATACAGTGTAACACAGATAATTTGGCAAACCACTCCATGCATATTTTAGTGAGATTTGACCTGTAATTCAATGATATTTGATGCTATCGATCCTTCCTTGACCCTGTATCCTCTATTGAATTTAACACCAAGTTTCTGCCTCATCTCATAAATATTATCTCAGATTTTGCTGCATGTGGCAAGAAGGCAGAAGATTCATTATGAGATTAGGGGGACTTTAAACTTAAACCTGAAGGAGAGTGATGCAAAGATGAATCATCTGAGACGTAGTTGCTACTCTCAAGGAGCCTAGTGTTTGGGAAGAGATACAGTCAGTCACCCACACACTCATACTACAAAGCAATCAGGGATAATTTATACCATAAATCTGAAAACAAAATACGGAAGAGTAGGCAACAAATTTTGACTGAAAAGATTAGGGGAGACTTAATGAAGGCTTGCTATCTCTTCTCCATCTATTAAATGATTTTCATTTTTCTATCAGGTCTTAGGTGTATCACCTCCCAGGGAAGGCTTCTCCCATGTCTTCAATGAGAATCAGTTGACATCATTGGGACACTCATTTTGCAAATAATCTTATAAGTAACATATTCCAGTTTGCATATAGTCCATCATATTCTACTTAGAATTCTACTTAGGCCTCTTTTTGTTTTTATTTTTCTATTACCCTGAGATTTTAAGATATTGAAAAAAGAGATTATATCTTGCTCATATCCAAATCATAAACACGAGCACTCTGCCATGTTTGATAAGGAATTAAATACACATTTATTCAATAAACCATTAAAGAATACATGAGATGTCCACGTTTGTCCAAAATGATTGAAAGTTGTCAGAATTTCTCTCCCACTCTTTTAAACTAATAACCCAGAGAAAGAAAATTATGAAACAGCTATATACAAGGGAAGCAAAGGATATAACACCAGCCATCATGTCAGGTCACTGCCCGGAAGTTTGCATGCCATGGGGCAGAAAAGGAAATCCTAGGGAAACATGGAGGTCTCTATGAATCGAGAAGACAAGGATCATTGTTCAAAGAGGCTAAGGTGATCAGGGAAATTAATGCAGAGATGAACACATGTTTAGCAGAAGAGAAAAATAAGCTCAGAGAAGCTAAGTCATTTGCCCAAGTAAATACACTTAGATTAGGTGAAACAATTTCCAATACATGACTTTGTCAATACCTTGAAATAGAAATCTTTTTAACTGCTATTTTGCAAACCAGGAAAAAAATAAGTTTAGAAAGGATAAAAGCTGCCCAAATGTACAGGGATGGAAAGATAACAGAACCAGCACTTAAAGGCAGATGTTCTGCTACCAAATTTATCCTATGACACTAAAGGCGATTTGACTTCTCATCATCCCTCTTCTTTTCTCTCTCTCTCTCTTTTAAAAGATTTTATTTATTTATATGACAGAGAGAGATCACAAGTAGGTGGGGGGGGAGGGGGAAGCAGGCTCCCTGCTGAGCAGAGAGCCTGATGTGGAGCTCGATCCCAGGACCCTGGGATCATGACCTGAGCCAAAAGCAGAGGCTTAACCCACTGAGCTACCCAGGCACTCCTCCGTCATCCCTCTTCTGACGACTGATCCCTAAATACCTGAACAAAAATTATCCTCTTACTTTCCCCAGACAAAATACCCTCCGTTACATTCATCACATTAACTTTTTTGATGGTTACATCACAATTCTGAATTTTATTAGGTTGTTGGCAAACAAATACTCCTAAGTGCTTTTTACGTATTGACTCAAGAAAATAAGATAGAATGGTCAGCCACATATTTGTAAGATGAAAGAAACTTAGCTTACTGACAAGTGGCCATGTGTAAAGAAGGCCTACTTTTAGTAATTGATTAGTGACTATTAGCTCAAGCTGAGGCAGCTCTGTTGCTTGACTCCTGGAAATATCTACCATAAACCTTCAGCAACATTAGATGGAGAGAGCACAGTCTCCAATTTGGAAGTAATAATCCCACTTCCTCTGATAAGGAAAAACTATTGTATAATGATCATTTCTAGGTAACACACAGAGAAACAGAAGTATGTGCAAATAAGAGTACAGATTTCATTTTAGGGATTACAGAAAAGTAATTGAGGCATTTAATCCAATAAATGAAAAATCTGGACCACATTCAATGTTAATATTTAATATTTAAAAGTATTCTTTCAGAGAAAAGCCCACACTTATTTTGCATATTTCCTCAGATAGATACATGTTTCGAATTGTCAATGTGAGAATTTGGGGCCAACAAAAAGACTAGCATGCCAACAGAGCAGTAAAAATTAGTTTCCAGTTGTTACTGGAAATGTCAAAACAAAAGCTCTGTGATTTTTCAGAAATGTAATGTAGAGAACACATATACACTCTGACCCAGGTTTCCTTAAGCTAGCCCCAAATTTTCAGAGACACCCATGTGCCCGTTGAGTAATAGATGTGAGCCATGGCCACAGAGCTTCTTCAAGATGATGATGTGGGGTCTTTCTTCTGTTTCAAATATGTTTACTTTCTTAGTATGGCTCTATTTTCTACTGAAAAATGGCTCCTGTCTTTTGTATTTATTACTGATATTTGAATTCTAAGAATCTGATTTCTTATTCACTTAAGCTTTTTATATTGGAGTTAGTCTTTCCTCTTTGGAAACTCCCTATCAAAATAAAAGGCAGTCTAAGGAGCTAACATTAAAAATGAGATTATAGTGGGGGGCCTCAGGGGCTCAGTTAGCTGAAGTGTCCAACTCTGTTTTTAGCTCAGGCCATGATCTCAGAGTCCTTGGATAGAGACATGTGTTAGGCTCTGTGCTCAGCATGAAGTCTGCTGGAGATTATCTCCCTCTCCCTCTGCTCTTCCCCCACCCCCACACTCTTGTTCTCTCTCAAATAAATAAATAAAATCTTTTTTAAAAAGGGGGGAGGTATTGCATTTACAGTGCTGTATGGTACCTTAAGATAACCTACAATGTCCCAGTTTCTCTATGCTTCCATCATTCCATTGTTAGTATTCCCTGCATTTTAATCAACAGAGCTTTCAAATTCTTTTTTTTAAGATTTTATTTATTTATTTGACACAGAGAGAGAGATCACAAGTAGACAGAGAGGCAGGCAGAGAGAGAGAGGGGGAAGCAGGCTCCCCACTGAGCAGAGAGCCTGATGTGGGGCTCAATCCCACGACCCTGAGATCATGACCTGAGCTGAAGGCAGAGGCTTAACCCAATGAGCCACCCAGGTGCCCCCAGAGCTTTCAAATTTTTAAATGATGTCTGTAATTAATTGAAAAGGTTATTCTTATAAATCTTAAAATAGTGATTTTGGTTATTGTTTTTACAAATTAAAATTTCGTTTGTAAATCAAACTCTTCTTTAGTCACCAACGAACCACTCTGTCTCCTAACCGAGAAATCGTTTTATCTCAATTTGGTATCTTCTCCCTCTTTCTCCCCCTCCTCCTTCATCATACTTAGATTGGTTTGTTTCTTTTGTACACTGCACTATTTCAACTTTATTCTTAATGAAAACTAATCATGTCCCTCAATGTATATCATCTTCCTATGCATGACCAGAATTTCACTGTGTCTGAGATTAATAAATAACATACATTCCTTATTATCTCTTTGTAGGACAGGATCTTTCTGTAGAGTTATGAATCTTAGGCCAAGGTTTAACAAATTTATTGGGGAGTCTCACTCTCCACAACTGTAGCAAAAGCAAACACCATGCTGTCTACGGTGGTGATCTTTTAACAATTCTGTAAGAATTTTCTTCTAAATTTTTCAAAAATATAGCTCAGAATTTTCTTTATATAATCATCTCTTTCAACATTTCCAGGGTTTCTTGATCCAGTTGAATCAGTAATAACATGAGGTGGTACAGAAATGGCAAGTTCTTCAAAACTGCAGAGAAATGCTCTTTCACGTAAGGTATTTTTTTCCTTATGCATGTAACACAACATATAAATCCATGAAACCCTTCAAATCATCTAAAATCAACCCATACTGATTTCTGTGAAAATAGTAAATTAGAAAAGATAAACCACACTGAAAAATCTGAAAGTCTTAAGGCTTAGTGATTTTCTGATAACTTCAGCAATACAAAAGAAAAAACCTGTAAGTTTTGGTTGCCTTGCCACAGGAGGCTCTTGTGATTTATAATTTTAAAATTTATTTTCATTCTGCCCTGATTTTTGTGCTATCACAAAGGGAAGTACACTTTAGATACATTTGATCTATAGTTTGAGGTGGTTCTTCGATTGAGATTAATCAACTTTAACTTATTTCGAGCACAGGTAAATCAATGGATAATTTTGTTATCTCATTAGTGCTCAGTAAATGGCTTTTTTTTCTTAATGCCTAAACGACCTGTGTTTGGGTGTAAAAATGGAAAATGTCTGAAAATCTTCAATGGAAGGCCAAGGTTGGTCACTGACTATGTTTCTAGTGATGATAGTTCCACATCATTTGAGTGCACGTGTGTGTGTGTGTGTGTGTGTGTGTGTGTGTGGTATGTTTGTGTAAATTGTATCTATAATATGCTGTTTACAAATGTTAAGCTTCAGTTTCTATTGCATGGAGAAGAAATGGAAGAAAACTGTAAAGGGATCTTAGAATCCTGGATTTTTTACATGAATATCTACAATAACAAAACTGAAATTAAGGATCAGGAAAAAGATAACTGCTTCATACATTTCAGAGTGTGGGAATCTTCTAGTATAGGGAAGGACAAACTTTCTGTTAATGGTCAAAAAATAAATAGCTTTGCTTTGTGGCTGAGAGGATCCTGGTCACAACAATTCAACTCTGCTGTGTTAGTACAAGGGTAGCCATACATAATAAGCAAATAAATGGTTCTGGGTGTGTTCTAATAAAATTTTATTTGCACAAACAGGCAGTGGGCTGTTTGTTCAAGAGTTTTGTTCAAGGGCCATTTTTGCCAGTGCCTATTTTAGAGCATATTCTTCTCGTCACAAGTTTTAGTGTGTCCTAAGTACCAGTCATTACCCTTTAGACAGGGAACACAGTGCCAGTTAATCCAGAGAGTAAATTCAGTGAAAAACAATTAAGAGTTTTCTACTGTAGTTTGTATCAGAGCTTCATTCATACTACCAGAAAAAAAAATGACCTTGATTTTAAGAGTGTAAGTATAAATAACATTGCTGATTCATAATTTGCTCTTTTCCAGTATGATATTTTTGACCCTCATTTTGTCTTTGGCCCATATTCTAATTAACTAAGCAAATGACTCACAAAACTATTTTGCATTTATACTTTAATTTTCAATGTAGGTCTTAAAATATAAAATCAAAAGTTTAGTTTTCCTTAAGCATAAGGAATAAAGTTTAAGAAATGACTCTTCAAAACATTTGTGAGAGGAAGTTGGGCTGTGATGCAGCATTGATTTTATGATGTATCAGTCATCAGTTCATTAGAAATGGTACTTAATCTTTAGGATGTGAGTCATCTCAGACCCATAGTTCCAGAAATTTTTCACAGAGCCATATGATATAGGAAGCCATTAGCTGAGGGACAGTAACTCTAAAATGATGCATATGTGCTATTGGCAGCCTCTCCATTGCACCCCTTTGGCAGAACCCTATCACATTTCCAGTGCCCTCTATAGATGAAAAACCTTTCCATGCAGATGAAGTCCTTATCTAACCTAGATTTATGTAATGTTCTTGGGTTCTAACTCAGCCCAGCTTACTGCTCTAGTTTCTTCTTTTTCAAAGCACAATGAGATCCTTCCACCATAGCCTGTTAACCTATTCCCACAAAAAATTTACCGTAGGAGGGTCTGAATCAAAACCAAACTGCTGAACTTTGCAGAAGTCAAGATTGCCTTCACAAGGGCAAAACTCTAGATCCATGACTAGGGTTACTCGTTCAACAAATATGCATGTATTGCCAAATATGTAGCAGGGCATTTTCAGGTGCTAAGGGATCAGTTTAGTTCCTGGCCTAGCAATGTATAGTTAAGATGTGTATTTGTGTGTGTGAGTGTGTGTGTGCAGTAAATATGTAAATCAACTATTGCAGGAAACTGACATTATTACAGCATAATATTATGCTATGGACATGTACAATGAAAGTGCAAACAACTAAATCATTACTATCCTGGCATGGAATAGTGCATAGAGGTGTAAGTCTGAAGCCTCACAAGAAAATGAAATAGACTGAGCTTTAAAAATGAGAAGGAATTTAAAGAGAAAAGATCTTTACACAGAGAGGGAGCAATATGTGCAGAAGTTCAGGGGTGTGAAATGGCATGATGCAGTTTTATCTAGGAATGGAAAATAATCTGCATGATTAAGCTAAGAGTATAAGTAAGGGAGAGATAAAAAACTAATTTAGAAAAGCAATTAGGCTTAGAGTTTACAGCTAATATCTTTTAGGCAGAGAGGAATAGGGAACTTTGAAAGAAGCACGATTAATTTGTTGGTTTGGTGATTTATGTTGGTTACTCAATGATATCCAAATAAATGTGTTGGATATAGAGCTCACCAGTGCGAATTCTAGGTTGGAGATTCAGGTTTGAGAGTCATCCACATGTACAGGATTTCTAAAGCCATAGGCTTAGAGAGTAAACAAACAAATGAACAAATAAAATAAGCACACCGAGCAAGAAATGCAATTCTAAGAAATGCATGCACTTGTAGAATGGACAAGGGAAATTGGTGAGCAGTGACCATAAAATAAAAATAGAAAACCAGGAAAGAACAGGTCTAGAATGTGGTCATAATTAATAGATAGCATATAAAATAAGGAGTGAAAAGATGATATAGTATGAAAACCATTACTTTAATAGGAGAGTTTTATGAGGTGAGAGGTATAGATGATAAACAGCAATTTGTTGAAAGGTGAAAGGGAGATAGAAAGTATAAACAAAAACAAACAAAAAAAAAAACGTGCATAGTGAAGGAAACAATCAACAAAAAAGCAGCCTATGGAGTGGGAGAAGATACTTGCAAATGACATATCTGACAAAGAGTTAGTATCCAAAATAATAAAGAACTTATAAAACTTAACTCCCAGAAATCAAGTAATCCAGTTAAAAAATAGGCAGAAGACATGAAGAGATATTTCTCCAAAGAAGACAACCAGATGGCCAAGAGACACATGTAAAGATGCTCAACATCACACATCATCAGGGAAAAACATATCAAAACTACAATGAGATATCACCTCACACCTGTCAAAATGGCTAAAATCAGCAACACAAGGAACAACAGGTGTTGGTGAGGATGCAGAGAAAGGACAACCCTCATACGCTACTGGTGGGAATGCAAACTGGTGCAGCCATTCTGGAAAACAGTATGGAAGTTCCTCAAAAAGTTAAAAAAATAGAACTACCCTATGATGTAGCAATTGCTCTACTAGGTATTAACCCAAAAATACATAAATACTGATCCAAAGGGATACATGCACCCTGATGTTTCTAGCAGCACTAGCTACAATAGCCAAATTATGGAAAGGCCCAAATGTCCATCAACTAATGAATGGATAAAGAAGAGGTGAAATACACACACACACACACACACACACACACCACAACTCAACCAAAGAAAAAGAATGAAATATTGCCATTTGCAATGACATGGATGGAGATAGAGAGCTGTTAAGTGAAATAAGTTAGCCAGAAAGACAATTACCATATGATTTCACTCACAGGTGGAATTTAAGAAACAAAACAAATCATCATAGGGGAAAGAAGGAGAGGAAAACCAAGAAACAAACTCTTAAATATAGAGAATAAACTGATGGTTACTAGAGGGGAGGTGGATGGGGAATTGGGTTAAATAGGTGATGGGAATTAAGGAGTGCACTTATGATGAGCACCAGATATTGTATGTAAATATTGAATCACTAAATTGTACACCTGAAACTAATATTACACTGTTAACTGGAATTTGAATAAAAACTAAAAAAAAGAGAAAGTTTATGGTACCCTACTACAACTTTCAAAAATCAATGTAATTCAACACATTAAAATATGGATGAAGAAAAAAATGACCTTCTCAATACAGAAAAATCATTTGACAAAATTCAACATCTTTTCTTGATAAAACAAATGAAAAACTTGTAGCAACCTGTGAATGGAATATAAGGGGGGTTCCTAACCTGATAAAAGGCACCTAGGAAATACTTCAGAGTTAACATCATAATTCACTGAGGGACTGAAAATTTTCTATTAAGTTTGGGAACAAGAGAAGGATGTCTTCTCTTATCACACCTATTTTACATTATAATGGAAGTTCTTGTCAATGCAATAAGACAAGAAAAATAAAGTCATACAAGTAAAAAACATAAAATTGTCTCTATTCACAGACAACATGGTTGTTTATATAGAAAATCCTAAAGAATCTTTAGAGAAGCCATCCCCAATCTAGCTGTATACCCAAGAGAAATAAAAGCATATGTTCATACTTGGCAATACATATATAGTAGGCAATAAAATAAGCAAAGTATTAATCATACACATCATGGATGAATCTTAAATGCATTTTGCTAAGTGAAAGTGGCAAGACCACAAAAGTTACATATCCTACTATTCCATTTCTTTTCTGACATTCAGGGAAAATAAAAAATGTGTTCTGAGGCAATCAATGATTGCTGAGGTCAGGAGTGGAGGGAAGTAGCTGTCTCTGAAGGAATAGCACAGGAGACCTTAGACATGTTGGTATTGATATGTATGAAGTATAATAATGAATACACAATTCCTTGCACTAGTCTAAACTGATTGAACTGTATATTACAAAAACTGAATTCTACTATGTGTTAATTTTTAAAGATCTACCAGATTGTGAAAAAATTGCATTACCAATGAATCACATAATCCTACTTAAAGATATGGGGAAGAAAGAAATGACTTAGGTAACTCTGAAAAAAAAAATGCTGCTTTAACTAGATAATGTAAGGCTAAAGAAAACAAAAGGACTCTACACAAACACTGTACTGTAGCTAGTAAATTTGTTTTTTACAAGGGTTCAGACTATGAATCCTAAAATTACTTTAGCTGTATACCAGGGTTGAATAGATAGATAAGTAAATATGTGGTAAATAATTAAAGCAAGTTTTCTCAATGTTAAAGAAAGAAGTTAAAAATAAGAAAAATGGGAAGGCTAGAAAGAACTCTATGGTGCTGGATTGGGATCATAAGTATTAATATGGGCTTATAATTTAAAATATTTATGCCAATAGACACAGAAATGCAGTTGTATGTGTATGCATGGGCTATTATGAAGACCTGTATAGCCTAGTTTTCTTGATTGTAAGGTGTTTGAAGAGGTGGTGTTGCAACAATGAGTATATCCTGTGCCTACACCTTTGTTTCTAAACAGCATGTGCCTGTAAAGGACCCAGGGCTCATGGGCTCATTGGAGAAGTTGTTGATGCCAGGACTGCAGGAAAAAGACAATATAGTCCTGGAGTGTTGTGTGTACTGGAAAGTAAGGAAGGACCAAATAAATAAATATAAATAAAGGAGAGATACAGATGATATAGAGATAGATAGATAGATAGATAGATAGATAGATAGATAGACAGACAAATAGATAAACAGAGACACAGAGGGAAACAGAAACTCACCAGAATAATGACCACAGTCAAAATCCACCAATGAATATCAAATCAGATAATAAATCAATAAAATCACTGTGTTGTTACTGCACAAAACAATAAATAAATTCTACTTATTCCATGAAAATATATTTCAACATCTATTTAGAAATAGCTATAGAAGAAAAATAGACAATTCAGAATTACTTACATATATGATAAAGATTGGGCTTAAAGTTTGGAATTTGTGTGGATTAAATGATTGGCTAACTCCATGAACATTTCATGTTAATCTTGATTTTATTAGTAGAGCCACATAAAAATTAATTACTCTATTTCAAATATACTGATAAAGTCAGTCTGGTTCAGTCCACTGACAAAAAATAATCACTAAATATTATTAAACAAGTGAAATTCTTTTACGTGGTCTTATTCTCTGCTTCCATCCCCCAAGATCCCTTCCCCTATCCCTATGCCTCTTCGTCCATTTCTTATTTGGTGAATAATAATACTACCCAGTGAGTTGCTCAAGCCAGAAATTTTGACTCATTTTTCTCCTCATTCAGTTCATCACTATATTCCCAAGTTGTGTGGATTCTCATAAAATGAATCATACCTCCATCTCTGCTGCTAACATCTCAGTTTAAGACTGTTTCTTTACTAGCTTACAGCAGCCACATTATATCTTACTTTCCTATCTCACTCCACTCAACTGTCAAAGTGATCTTTCAAAGACACAAATCTGAATGTCCCACTCTGTTCTTAGAAATTTTCCAGTGTGGGGCACCTGGGTGGCTCAGTGCGTTAAAGCCTCTGCCTTCGGCTCAGCTCATGATCCCAGGGTCCTGGGATCGAGCCCCGCATCAGGCTCTCTGCTCAGCAGGGAGCCTGCTTCCCTTCCTCTCTCTCTGCCTACCTCTGCCTACTTGTGATATCTGTCTGTCAAATAAATAAATAAATAAAAAGAAATTTTCCAGTGAGTCATGAATCTATGCATGAAAGCTCCTTATGGGTTGCCCTTCATGATATAACTCCTATTTATGTTTCCAGCCCTAATGATTATTTGTGGTTGGTTCTCTGAAGATCACATTTTCCTAAAATGGCCTCTGGACCTACTCCTTCTCCCCTAAGAGATCTCCCAACTCCCTCTCCTCAATGCCAATGGCCATCAGGCTCCAGCTTTTCTCTAAAGTTCTGTTTGGTTATCAGCTCCTCTAGAGTCTTCTCTTGGGACCTAATAGCCAGGAACTGGTGCCTCACCTACTGATGCCTATTCCCTTTAGTCACTCCTACCAGGTCACTTTGCATAGTTTTATAACTGCTTGCTTAGTTATCTGTTCTCCATTATACTGTAAAATCTTATAAGATAATGACATATTTATTATTACTTTTAAAAAGGCTGAGCACAGAACTGTACCTGTTAATACACCTTCAACAATGAATGAAAGAATTTTTAAAGCATAGAGCACATTGTGAGCAAACCTGCTTGACACCACTGTAAGTTGCAATATCAAATGATTTAAAGTCACAGTTTTATCACATACTTGTGGTTGCATTCATCTTAACAATCAAGATTTTCTTATAGATCCCAAATTAAAATAGTAAGAGTATTTTTTTCCTTCGTTACAAGGATTATTTTCTTACCATTCTATTTGGTCTTTAAGGAAGTTATTTTTGAACCTTATTCCAAATGAAAAGTGTTAGCTTGTTTCCATGAATTAAGGAGCTGATAAAACAGTTACTTAAAATTGCATTAAACTTTATTCAACTTAAATAAGAAACCTACAACTTTTTCATTTAGAAATATGTTCTGACGGTCCAGTTGAATTTTCCCCTTTTAAAATCTGGAAGACAGAGGGTAGGGATTCGTGTTCATAGACTGCATGAGCTCCTAAAGGATGGGCAACGAATCCTAAATACATTCTTCCAGCAAAGTCCCAAAGCAGATTTTAGATCCCTCTCAGGCAACTGACCTCCCCTCTCTCTTGTCCTGGCTCATAGTGGGCTCTGTCTCCACACACATGCAGTCAGCAGGACCTATCTTGCCTTCCTGGCACACATCTAGCCCACCACCACAGGATTCCCTCCTAGTGTTGCTTCAGGATCCTGCTTGGTATTCATGCTCACTCACACAGGCACTAGCTAGAAGTTCAGAGGTTAGTGCCCTGCAGGATGAACATTTAACCAATTGGAAAAGGGGTTGGTAGATAATACTTAAAAGGTTAGTAGATAAATCCCCCTTCGCCCTCTGAGATGGTGCTGACCTGTGTGGCACCATCATACCAAGCAGTCAGTTACAAAAGTGGCCAGTTCTGTAACTCAGTTTTGTGCTGGCTCTCCCTTCTTCCCTGTCTCAGTCCACTTACTCTCCACTTCTGCTTTCTGGGTTGGACTTTCCAAAAAAGTAATAACACATAAACCCTCTGCTTCAGGACATACCTTTTGGGAGTCCGAGGCCAAGACACCTTGTCTAGGAAACGTCTCTTGGCGTGTGTCTACTCTTCGGGTGAATCTTGGGGTTGATTCCATGCTAAATCTTAGCATAAATTTTTTAAAAGAAATCATGTATTCTCTAACCTGGCATTCTCACATCTGAATTTACTCTATATCTTTAATTCAAAAGAAGCAGACCATCATTTTTACCCCATTCTCACTGACAGTTGACACTATTCTATATAGCTTAACTCCAAAAATCTATGACTTATACTTACTATTTCTTTTGATTTGTGCTTCTATACATAGCCTGCTTCTCTAAAATTCTGTGTTACTATAGAACTTCATTCCATAAAAATGCAGTTCAATTTGACATTGTTGCTGCTGTTGTGTTTGTGTTGCTGTTTCTAAGCAAGAAACTTTGGGAGCACCAGATGTAGATTGCAACAGTGAGTCAGGGACTCCTGCCCTGCCTTAAATGCTCTCTCACTGTATGGCAGGAGGATAGCATATATAACTCCACAAGTCATAGGGAGGTATTGTAACAGGTGCCTGAAAAGGAGGCCTAAAGGAGCAAAGAAATGGGGCTTCATCACTCAGAGTTACCAGGGAAATCAGAATTTCAAAGAGGGGGCACCATTAAACCACAAGTGTGCACAAGAAGGTTAGAGTTAGTAAATATTTAACAATGATCCGCATAATGTAAAAGTCAACTGAATTGTTGACACTGACATAAAGTCCCAAGGAGCCTCAAACAGCAGAGATCAAATGTTTCTTTAAGTTCAAAACAGTTTCTTATATATCTCTGTAATCTCCATAAAAAAAAAAAAGAAACAAAAACCTTGTATATGTTAGTCTTCCACATACTATTGGGACATTAATTGTTTATAGGGTGGATTAATGCATAAATGAATGGTAGCAGAAACACACAGAGTAGCTTCTCCCTTCAATGTCTTTTCCTTACAGCAACCTGCAGCCCTACAGACAGGCTTCCAGCTCCAGGCTCCCCCTGCCACCCTAACCCATGTTGACCATAATGCACAGTCTTAATCCTTAATGATTCCAGCTGTGCTTGGTGCAAAGCAAAAAGAGAAAGTGAGAACGTTCATTCTGCCAGATAAGGCTCAAGGAAGATGCTAAATAAATGTTAGAAACTCTTTGTGGAATTTTTTTTCCCCCTCTGTAAAAAAAAACCAAAAAACAAAACACAAAACACAAACAAACAAACAAACAAAAAAAACCCTGGTATTTATTTGAAGATTAGAGCAATGTGTTGCTGATTTCAAAAGTTAAGATGGGGAGATTGTTTAGATAACATATAACACAATTCAACTTTAATCCTTCACATTTAAAATGTCTAATTTGGAAGGTGATCAGCATTTCCTCCGTTATTTCTTGCTGCTGTCTAGTTTTGTTTCTATGTAGAACTTTGGAAAATATAGGCAAGATCCCTTTTTTTGCTTTCCTTACAGTATGTTCATAATTTTTGACTTACTTGTGTTCTTACTAAAGGCATTCCTTCTGTTAACTGTCTCATCCCTCTAGGCACTGACTAGCTCTATAGTCTATGTGTAGTCTCAGTGCTGAGAATGAAAATACCCTTATGATACAATGTATCATCTCCTAACAGTGAGAACCAGCATGAGTAGTTTGAGAACTAGTCAAACAGAATATCAAGCAATGACAAGAAGTTGTATATATCGTTATAGATTATATTATTTTGTATCAAATATCCCATTTTCCTCTTTGCACTGACTTTCTCTGGGCTGGTGGTAAAAGTCGAGGGTTACACAACCATGTGACTTGCTTCGGCCAGTAACATGTAAGAAGTGATGTGTGTCATTTCTGGGAGGGGGCATTAGGTGGCTCATTATGTCCCTTTTACTCTGACAGGATCACTGGCAATGTTCCCGATAAAGGATGCTTTGTCACTTCGGGTCCTAGATAGAAGACAAATGCTAGGCAGGCAGCAACTAAACTTTGAAAAAATCATAATCATGTTTTCATAAGCCATTGAGATTTTGAGGTTCTTACTGCAGCACAATTAAGCCAGTGTTGATATCTTCCAAGAATTCTCTATCTAAGAAAGGTGTTGTGCCAAGTGTGGTAGGCAGGATAGCCCCCAAAGTCAATCCCTAATCCTCAGAACCTGTGAATATATTACACTACAGGGCAAAGTATGTACCTAAAGCTATGAATCTTAAAATAGGGAGGTTTTCCGGATTATCCAGATAAATCCGATTTAATCCCATGAGCCCTTAAAAGGAGAAAGAATTTTCTGGATGGTGGCAAAAAGTGAAGTCAGGGAGATGATTCAAACATGAGAAGGATTCCATAGAGCTGCTGCTGATTGAACTTGGGTGGGTCTGGTGTTGGGGGTTTCCATGTTACCAGGAGCTCAGGTGGCTGTAAGGAATTGAGAGAGCCTCTCAGCTGATAGCTATAAGGAAATGGGGTCCTTGGTTCCACAACCACAGGGGACTGAATTTGGCCAACAATCTGAATGAATGAGCTCAGAAGAAAATTCATTGCCAAGCCTCCAGAAAGAATGCATAAATCATAAAAATTTGATTTTGACCTTGTGATATTCTAAGCAAAGAAGCTTGCTGAGCCACACTGGGCCCAGCATTCTGACCTACAGATCTGTGAGATCATAAATGTGTGTGTGTGTGTGTGTTTTAATAACTGAATTTGCATTAATTTGTTATGATGGCAATAGAAAACGAAAACACCAATTTTGCAGTTTGTATAGCAATATGCATTGACTAACCAAGGAACACATACTTTTCCAGGAAAATTAAATGATTTAACTGAATTAACCTTGATAGTCAGTTACAGGAAAAAGTAAATGCTGATAAGAGGATCTGGCCTCTTTAGGCTAGCTACTCCACCAATGGCAAATTATACATTTGTAAGAATTTTCTAACCCACAAAAGAAAACTAAACATGTTCATTTCAAAGAGTTATTGGATAAATTTTTAAGATTAATTTGTTTATTTTAGAGAGAGAAAGCATACACACTCGAGCTGAGGGGAAGGAACAGGAGAGGCAGGGAGAGAATCTCAATCAGACTCCCTTGTGAGCAGAGCCTGACACAGGCCTTGATCCCTTGGCCATAAGCCCTGAGCCGAAATCAAGAGTCTGACACTTGACTAACTGAGCCACCCAGGTTCCCCAGTAAATTTTTTAAAAAGTAAGTGCACATAATCCAGTCCCTGATCAATGATCAAATTATGATATTTAAATAAATATAGAGATTAACAAGGGAATCAAAGTTACTGAAACTTGCCAAATGACCAGTTTCATGGGAATACTAGGTTTCCTATATCAAGATAAAAAATATTGTATCCCAATCCATGCCTATCTTTGATATTTACAGCATACCTGCTTGACAAAGGCAACACTGCTATTTTTAAAATAAGACAATAATTATCCCACCAATATAATATATCCAATTAATTGAGTTTATCTATTAACATTTTAATATCTATTTTATAATGAAATTATTAGTAATTGTGTCATCCTTTCTAACTGTCCCTGGTTAGCTCATTTACTGAGAATATTTTGCAAAATATTTAAGGAATAAAATGAAGAGAAATGTTGAAAACAATCCTTCACTAGATTACAGTTTCTTACTTAGAGTAACCATCCACTCATCCTTTTCCTGAACCAACAATTATTAAGCACCTAGCATTTACTTAGTTCTATTTTAAGTATCAAAATGAATAGAAATGAACAAAATAGACTCCTTCTCCCAGTAAAGCTCATAACTAGAAAGTCAAATACTGAAACAACCATGAATGTTTCTTTGCTATAATGATATTTTCTTTTTTAAGGCTTTTTTAATTTGCCAGAGATAGAGCAAGAGTGAGAGAGTGAGCAAACAAGCAGGGGAAGCGGCAGGCAGAGGGAGAAACAGCTACCCTGCTGGGCAAGGAACCCAATGTGGGACTCGATTTCAGCACCCTGGGATTATGACCTGAACCAAAGGCAGACACTTAACCGACTAAACCACCCAGGTGACCCATATAATGATATTTTCTAGCACAAAGGAGGGGACAATCTACTTTGCTGAAAGAGTAGGGGAAACCTTACAGAAGAGGATAAATTTGCTTTGGTTCTTGAGTGATTATTTACACTGTTGTCATTTTTCACTTGCAAACTCAAAATTGTTGTCTTGTGATACAGATCATTTCAATGTCAGAAGGCTCTCGAATATAGGCATTTCTGTCATAGTGCCTTCTTATAACGGGGCAAGGCAAACTTTTCTCTAAATAAATATAGGATAAACAAATAACATTATTTATTTATGTATTATAATATTTGTATTTTATAATAAATAAATATAAAAATTGACAAGTGAATAAAAGTTACTGAATCTTGCAAATTCATAGGAACATAAAGATTCCAGGGAGCCACTGCTGATTGAACTTGGGTAGGTCTGGGGTTGGGGGTTTTCATGTTACTGAGAGCACAGGTGGCTGTAAGGAATTGAGAGCATCTCTCAGCTGAAGGTCTGCAAGGAAATGGGGTCCTCACTTCCACAGTCACAGGGGACTGAATTTGGCCAACAATTGGAATGAATGAATGAGTTCAGACTTTGCAGCCTTATGGTCTCTGTCACCACTATTCAGTTTCGCAATCCTTGAGGAAAAGCAATCACAGACAATATGCAAACAACACTATGTAACTTATTGGTCATGGCTGTGTGCCAATAGAACTTTCTTTACAAAAATAGGCAGCAATTCACATTTTGTCTATTGGCTGCATACTGCTAAACCCTGTCTTACATAATTAATATAAAAATATAAAATAATGAAAGGGTATTGTGCTTTGTACCAGGGCTTGTGAAGACAAAAAAAAAAAAAAAAGGCTGTTCTTGCCTTCAAAAAGTTTACCAGTGCACAATATTCATGTTAAAGGAACTCTACCATAATTAAAGATTATAATTTTAGTCGGAGACTCTCAGTAACCGGATGGAATGAAGAAACCAGAGCTAGTATGATTCCCTCTCATTGTGACATGTTGCTTCAGATATTAACTAACTTTGTAGGGTTTGTTGCTTTGTCTGTTTCAATGAATCTGTGTCCTACTTAGAGACTTCAGCCCATTTCAGTCACGGGAAAACATTCAGATGTCAATGCTGAGTTGTTATGACCAAGAGAATCCAAACGAGGCTCAGTTTTAGGGTAGGACTGTGTTTCTAGATTAGAATCAGACAGAGGGACCAAAAGGAAGAGTGATAAGGATTTTATTTTTCTATGTGGTCAGATTTCATGAAAGGAGAGAACAGTCTACAGCTCAGAAACCAAGGATAAGACTGAAGAGGGAGGTCACCAGGAGTAACCTGTCAGGACCCGAGGCCTCCAAGATCCAGCAGATTCCTGTGCTCAGGAAGTACTTCACTGTGCAACAATAACACCCTGTTTAGGATGTAATTAGTGCCTATTTAGAGTAGGGCTGGGGCTAATGTAGGAGATGAGAGATGTTGAGAGCCTGCGGAAAACCAAACTGTGTAAACTGGAAATTTGAGATAGTATAGAACCAGGGCACTGAAAAATGAAAGGAATTTAAAGAAAAGGGAAGGAAAACAAAACCACACTCGATTCAAGGAGAATAAAGATACTGACCCCATCAGAGTGGAGGCTCCACACTGAACAAGACTGGGAAATAAGATGGACAACAGGGCAAAGAGAGTGTAGAGACCTTTGCAAGGAGAGTCTGAATTTTGAGTATTATAGAGGCACAATTTAGATTTTTCAGCAGAGGAACAACATGTTGCTTGAGAGAGACTTTCTGGTGTCATAATTACAGATGAGTTTTAGCGTGAGGACAATATTCTTGAAATGGAGTCAAACAGTTCGCTGAGCAGAATAAAAATGAACCACCATAGGCCCGGATTTAGAAAGTGTCAGGGGGAACAGCAAGAATTTTTAAATGTTTTTGACATACCGAGAAAAGGGAAGGTCTGTCAGAGAGAACTCCAAGGTTTTGAGTGAAAGTAATTGGAAAAATGGTAATATCCTTAGAAGAGACAAGGAAGTTGAGTAGAGAATCTAATTTGGATCATCTAAGGCAGAGTCACCTGAAGAGATACCTAGAGGAAGAACTTTGTATTAAATTTCAAACTGGTGCAAATGTGCAAGAGGGTTTTTTGTTTGTTTGTTTGTTTGTTTAATAGAGAAGGAATTTTGGAGGGAAAAAGCACTAAGCTTCTAAGTAGCTTCTCTATCCAATATCAAGAGCATTTGATCACAAAAGTTGGTTTGGTATCACGAGGCTACTCCTTAGGTCTGACAAACTCAACGTCACACAGACTGCTCTCGGCAGGATGCAGACTCAGTTTGGGTTCAGGGTCCGGGAGTCTGTGGGGGGCTACACAGCCAAACCTCAGCAGGAACTTGCCTCAGATCTTCCAGCTGTCCGGATGAAACAAATGGTATCATTGATCATCCAAGTAAATGTTTTTAAATAAAAACCTGTGTGTCGGCATTTTCATCATGGACTAGAATTCAAAATTTTGTAGGAACCATTAATAGAGAGAGCATGGGGATTAATATTACTTAAACTGGTTTATGAAGAAAGGGTTACGTAGAACTGTAAAGGTCGAATGTGTACTTGGAGACCTAAGAGTGGACATTTCCTGCGACGAGAAGGCTGGGATCTTCTATGTGTTTCGCCATGGAATGTGAACCTAGAAGAGTGGGTGATTTCTCCAAGTGTGAGACTGTAGAGGAAGAAGCAGAGAGTGGGGACTGTCTGCGGGAAATGGTTTTACTCAAGCCTCCTCGACACAAAATTTGTACACAGCAGGAATCATGAATCATGGAAGGCGTTTCACATCCTAAACACAAAGGTTCCTTCCAGAGGTGAGGGGAAGCAGCTGAAATGTATTAAATGAACTCTGTAAAGCTGTCATAAAATGCCAAGACCACCACCTGTGTGAGAGAAGTGAACTGTATTTTGTTTACCAAGAAAATATTTCTAACTCTTAGGGTAACGTTTAGTGAATAGAACTAGAAATCAACATATCTCTAAGGGTCTAACTATAATATCATAAACTTTTTGAAGCAATAATGAATTTTCTTTTTGATACCTTCAAAGTCCTTTACTGCAACTAACAGGAGGTATTCCTCAGTGGGAGGGGCAGTAAAGAGATGAGAGAGACAGCTTGAGTACAGAGGATAAGACTATGAATCTCAGAGAATAATTCAGCAGATGTGAGACTCATCCCAAGCACTTTGATGTTGCTTCTGCCCTTCTCTGCTTTCTTTACTCTGTCCATGTCCCACCACCCATCCAGGTTCAGATCCTTCCATAGACACTTGCCTTGACCTTTGCCTCACTTAGCAAAACTATCACGCTGTGCTCCCAAAGGCTGTATGTCAGTTCCATGAACAGATCAGATGTTAAAACACCTCTTAGCAATGCTGCTTTATCTAAAGAGTAATCAAAAATTATTTGGGGAACAAAACTGTCTGTTGAAAATACCTTTGTGCTGAGAATAAATATATTTGTTCAAATCGTCCATTTTCCTAAACTGACTTAAAAGAGAATTGTCTTTATCTGTTATAAAACCAATGTCTGGGGATGCCTGGGTGGCTCAGTTGGTTAAGCAGCTGCCTTCGGCTCAGGTCATGATCCCAGCGTCCTGGGATCGAGTCCCACATTGGGCTCCTTGGTTGGCAGGGAGCCTGCTTCTCCCTCTGCCTCTGCCTGCCACTCTGTCTGCCTGTGCTCACTCTCTCTCTAACAAATAAATAAATAAAATATTAAAAAAAAAATAAAACCAATGTCTGTGGTTGAGAGAATTGGCTCCTCCTGGGTGGTCCTGGTGTATGTAACACATGCATGCTGTCAACCACCCATATGTTTCCTTTTCCTTGAACTTGAACAGAACCTGTTGTCATAGATTTTACCATGATAATTCTCACTTCAGTCGGGAGAAAAGCCAAAACTTCTCTGGAAATGTGGCAAAGATGTGAACAACCTTATTTAGTGAAATAATAAGAAAGTGCAGCTCAAAGCAGTAAAATGGTAAAAGGGAGGAATATTACTTGATGTGCTGAAAAGTGGAAGAGGTGAAGAGAACAATCATATTATAGTGTAAGAAAGTAAGCAGTTTAACTAGGAAGGTAGAGTAATTGGTAGTAATGACACTGGATAATTTCAAGGTGGAAGGAGAAAAACTTAAAAACTGAAATCAAATTGGTTCTTTCTCTTCTCCTGAGAGTAGGAAGGGAGGCCATCTTGGAAAACAGGATTGGACTTTGAGGGCAATGAAAAACAAATCAAGTAGCCATTACAGGCATGGCCTACACATGCTGCAGAATGATTTACAAAATAACTATCAGAAGATGAGTCTACCTGAGATTAGGTACACACATGATAGCTGATAGCCTGGAGGAACAGTGGGGCACAGGGGAGAGACATACAGAGGAGGGGGGAAAGGAGACAAAGGTAAGAGGAGGGAAGCTTTCATGAGAAAATCATGAAGGTAGACAAAGTCCCTTGTGGCACCATGAGTGAGGAATCCTGAGGGAATAGAGATGAAAGTTACTGAACCTGAAGAATTTGAGGAACTGTCAATTCTCCACAAAAATTCTAACTGAAATGTGCATGACAATCCAACTCTGACCTTCAAAGCCACATGAAATCCCCAGATTCTCTCAGCTCCTTCTTTGGACCAAAGGTATATACACTTCTCAAAAGCTCATTCATTAATATGTCTTTGTTTGCTGTTTATCCAAACCTCTGTGTGTTCAAAATGCAATGCATCTACCCACTCATCCTGGATTATCTGGTCCTGATTCTGGTTTCTCCCTCTGCACAGTAATCCTCTCTCCCCCTTTCAGCCTCTGCCTGTTTTGCTCACAGAGCAAAACAGCATCTGTGTGATGCTACAATATCCTAGAATGATGGCAGAAGATAGATCATAGAGGGAAACAGTGAATAAAGAACAAAGGTATTCAAGAAATATGGAGCCTTACTCTAAACATGTGCAAAAAGGTGTTTTTAAAGAGTTAAGTGGAAGGGCACCAGGCTGGTTCAGTCAGTAGAGCATGCGACTCTTGATCTCAGGGTCATGAGTTCAAGCCCCATGATGGTGATAGAGTCTACTAATTAAAAAAAAGAAAAAAAAAAGAATTAGTGGAAACAATAGATAAATATGGGCCTAAATGTGGAATGGTAAAATAATATATATACCTTGGGGGGTGCCTTGGTTGGTTAAGTTGGTTAAGGGTCCAACTTTTGATTTTGGCTCAGGTCATGATCTCAGGGTCAAGGGATCAAGCCATGAGCTGGGCTCTGCTCAGTGTGGAGTCTGCTTGAGATTCTCTCTCTCTCTCTGCCTCTGCCCCTCACCAGCACCTCCACAAGCTCTCTCTCCTTCTCTTTCTCTCAATAAATAAGTAAAAACAATAAATGAATAAATCTTAAAAAAACAATATAAAAACCTAAAGCAGATTAAAATAATGTCTTCTCCAGATATCTGGAGAGTCATGTAAATTTCCATACACATCTTTTTTTAATATAGTTAAAGCTTTAATAAATAATCCTACCACTTTAAATGAAAATTAAATTTTGTTTCGGTAAAATAAACTGAACTTGGAAAACTGTTCAATAGCCAAAGGATAAATAAGACTTATACATAAAATAGTAACTTAGATCTCAAAAAGACCAGGCAAACGCCATATCTACTTCCACAGAGATGCCATACCAACCTTTTCAAAATCTTCTTATTATTATTTCCCTGCCCCCCTTAAAAGACCTCTGACAACACCCTGTGGCATACAAGAGTCAGCCTCCTGAGAGAGAGCAGAATGACTTACAGCCCAGTCCCCTCTATACCAACTGCCTTTTCATAATTACTGATAGCTTCCTCCTAATTCTGGAAAGTATGCCAGTTTAGAAAATAAATCATGGGGTTCCTGAGTGGCTCAGTGGGTTAAGCCTCTGCCTTTGGCTCAGGTCATATCTCAGGGTCCTGGGATCAAGGTCCGCATCGGGCTCTCTGCTAGACGGAGAATCTGCTTCTCCTTCTCTCTCTCTCTCTCTGCCTGCCTCTCTGCCTACTTGTGATCTCTCTCTGTCAAATAAATAAATAAAATCTTTAAAAAAGAAAGAAAATAAATCAGTGTCTCCACATATTTAAGGATTTTGATATTTTACCCAACTTACCTTTCCAGCCTCCTATTCTGCTATTCCTTCAAAAGCCCTTCAATACCTATCCATCTGAACATCTAATTCTGGCTACTTAATGCCTACTCATCCTTAAAGCCCAAGCTCAAGTATTACCTTCTAAGGAAGTTTTGGTCAACTTCACTGACTCAAATGCCCCTATTATAGGCTCTCACAGCACCACGCACTGCTTGAGCATTTGTGTGTGTGTGTGTGTGTGTGTGTGTAGTCATTTCACTTATATGTGGTCTTCTAAGTAGACTGTACATTTTGTGAAGGCAGGGTCCCTTTCTGGTTTTACTCATGATGCTATATCCACAAACCTCTTCCTGTCAAGTAGAATGTGTTGTGTGATGGAATGATGACTGAATGAATGAGTGTTTTGCTTGTCTCATCACCTCAGGGTTAAAGATGATACCTAAAACTGAGACATGGTTAAGACAATAGAAAACATCTTTCAGATTTGGGGGGCGGGTGGATAAGGGTTTAATTGTACTATTTATTTTTTCTTCAGGGGAAAAGTGAATTTGTTTTCTCTGGTTTGGTAGGGAAGAATTGAAAGAGAGAAAAAACACTTTCTCTATTTTTACTTTTTTCTCTTTCCTGGACTTTTTATAAGGGACATTCCAGTACATAATTCTCTGTTCTCATCTTCTGGTTAGGAAAATGACACATCAGGTAGATCAAGTGATAAGCTGTGATTGCAGCAACTGCCCCCAAAGAAATAGCGGTTGAGGCTCTGAAGTATTTAGTGAAGACCTGAATCATCTAGAATAGGCAATAATATACCAAAATGACCTCCAGAGTCAGACCGGGAAGGCAAAGGAATAAAGTGTGTTAAGAATAAGACAACATGGAAGTATTAGGGCTGTGGAGTTCCAAAAAGTACATATTTAGCCTAAAATCACTGAGTATTCAATTTAATTTATTTATTTGAAAGAGAGAGTGAGGGAGAAAGGAGGAGCAGAGGGAGAGGGAAAGAGAGAGGGAGAGAGAATCTTAAGTAGACTCCCTGCTGAGCACAGAGCTTGATGCAGGGCTCAATCCCAGGACTCTGAGATCATGGCCTGAGCTGAAATCGAGAGTCGGTCACTTAACTGATGAGCCAGCCAGGCACTCCTCCAAATTAATTTTAATTCTGGAATGGTCTGAAAATCATGTAGTACCTGAAGGGCTCTAGTGTGTACACTCTTATCTCTTGTCTAGTGTATCAGACACCTTCACATGTTCTGACTTAATTAGTTTTAAATTCCCAGGCAAAGTAGTAACAGGCAGGCTATTTAGATACAAGCCATCAAGTCAAAATATGAATATATATCTCACTTCCTTAGCTAACACTGTGCTTTAAATCAAATGTTGGAAAGAAAAACCCTTTAGTGTAATTCTATACTTGTTAATAGGCTGATGAGATGTTCAATTTAATTGGCTTTCTTCATGCTGTGTTTCTGGTGTCAGGGAAAAAAAATAGTACTTACTGTCAATTGCTTCCTAATTTATCTGGTATACTATGTTCTCTGCCAATTTAGCTATTCAATTACAGTAATATCCATTTCTCTTACTTACAGGAGTTTAGTTCTGGAACAACCTGCATATTTGAAAGAGATAATTAAATGAGCGTCAACTCTGTTACTCGTGGTAATGGAGGACAGGGATACTATAATAAATGAAATTCACTGGTATTCAAAAAAATCTCATTTTAGATAAAAGCATCAACATTCTACTAGAGTGACTTTTATTAGTGATAGCAACAAGAATCAAATAGTTACTGCATCTCCTTTCACAATATGTTACTTATTAGAAGTGCAAAAGGGCAACGTGTTGACCAATGGGGAAACAGAAGAAATGAGTAAAAGGTCCAGGGGGATATACACAAAACAAAGTCAGCATGGAGAGAAATAAATTAGCCATTTATTTCTTTTATTTTATTTGATTTGTTTATATTAAAATAAATAAATGGAACATATATTCTGGTAAATATACTGAAGGATTACTGGGAAAACACCTTACTTTCTTATCTATTTTTTTTTATTGTGTAGCATTTTGACATACTTTTTTTATTTAAATATATAATGTAACCCCACCACCCTCTCCCAACACCCCTCCTACCGCCTCCTCAGTTTGTTTTATGACATTAAGAGTCTCTTTTGGTTTGTCTCCCTCCCGATCCCATCTTGTTTCATTTATTCTTTTCCTACCCCCTTAACACCTACCCCTGGTGCATCTCCACTTCCTCATATCAAGGAGATCATGTGATAGTTGGCTTTCTCTGACTGACTTATTTTGCTAAGCATAATACCCTCCAGTTCCATCCATGTCATCGCAAATGGCAAGATTTCATTTCTTTTGATGGCTGCATAGTATTCCATTGTGTATATATACCACCTCTTCTTTATCCATTCATCTGTTGATGGACATCTAGGTTCTTTCCATAACTTGGCTATTGTGGACATTGCTGCTATAAACATTCGGGTGCACGTGCCCCTTCGGATCACTACATTTGTATCTTTAGGATAAATACCCAGTAATGCAATTGCTGGGTCATAAGGTAGCTCTATTTTCAATTTATTGAGGAACCTCCATGCTGTTTTCCAGAGTGGTTGTACCAGCTTGCATTCCCACCAAGAGTGTGGGAGGGTTCCCCTTTCTCCACATCCTCGCCAGCACCTGTTATTTCCTGACTTGTTCATTTTAGCCATTCTGACTGGTGTGAGGTGGTATCTCATTGTGGTTTTGATTTGTATTTCCCTGACGCCCAGTGATGTGGAGCACTTTTTCATGTGTCTGTTGGCCATCTGGATGTCTTCTTTGCAGAAATGTCTGTTCATGTCCTCTGCCCATTTCTTGATTGGATTATTTGTTCTTTGGGTGTTGAGTTTGCTAAGCTCTTTATAGATTTTGGATACTAGCCCTTTATCTGATATGTCATTTGCAAATATCTTCTCCCATTCTGTCAGTTGTCTTTTGGTTTTGTTGACTGTTTCCTTTGCTGTGCAAAAGCTTTTGATCTTGATGAAGTCCCTCCCAATAGTTCATTTTTTCCCTTGATTCCCTTGCCTTTGGCGTTGTTCCTAGGAAGAAGGTGCTGTGGCTGAGGTCGAAGAGGTTGCTGTCTGTGTTCGCCTCAAGGATTTTGATGGATTCCTTTATCACACTGAGGTCCTTCATCTATTTTGAGTCTATATTTGTGTGTGGTGTAAGGAAATGGTCTAATTTCATTTTACTGCATGTTGCTGTCCAATTTTCCCAGCACCATTTGTTGAAGAGGCTGTCTTTTTTCCATCGGATATTCTTTCCTGCTTTGTTGAAGATTAGTTGACCGTAGAGTTGAGGGTCTATTTCTGGGCTCTCTTTTCTGTTCCATTGATCTATGTGTCTGTTTTCATACCAGTACCATACTGTCTTGATGATTACAGCTTTGTAATAGAGCTTGAAGTCTGGAATTGTGATGCCACCAACTTTGGCTTTCTTTTTCTATATTCCTTTGGCTATTCGAGGTCTTTTCTGGTTCCATATAAATTTTAGGATGATTTGTTCCATTTCTTTGAAAAAATTGGTTGGGATTTTGATAGGCATTGCATTAAATGTGTAGATAGCTTTAGGTAGCATAGACATTTTCATAATATTTATTCTTCCAATCCATGAGCATGGAACATTTTTCCATTTCTTTGAGTCTTCCTCAATTTCTTTCATGAGTACTTTATAGTTTTCTGAGTATAGATTCTTTGCCTCTTTGGTTAGGTTTATTCCTAGGTATCTTATGGTTTGGGGTGTAATTGTAAATGGGATTGACTCCTTAATTTCTCTTTCTTCTGTCTTGTTGTTGGTGTAAAGAAAGGCAACTGATTTCTGTGCATTGATTTTATATCCTGACACTTTACTGAATTCCTGTACAAGCTCTAGCAGTTTTGGAGTGGAGCCTTTTGGGTTTTCCACATATAGTATCATATCATCTGCAAAGAGTGATAGTTTGACTTCTTCTTTGCCGATTTGGATGCCTTTAATTTCTTTTTGTTGTCTGACTGCTGAGGCTAGGACTTCTAGTACTATGTTGAATAGCAGTGGTGATAACGGACATCCCTGCCATGTTCCTGACCTTAGCGGAAAAGCTCCCAGTTTTTCTCCATTGAGAATGATATTTGCGGTGGGTTTTTCATAGATGGCTTTGATAATATTGAGGGATGTGCCCTCTATCCCTACACTTTGAAGAGTTCTGATTAGGAAGGGATGCTGTACTTTGTCAAATGCTTTTTCAGCATCTATTGAGAGTATCATATGGTTCTTGTTCTTTCTTTTGTTAATGGATTGTATCACATTGATTGATTTGCGGTTGTTGAACCAACCTTGCTGCCCTGGAATAAGTCCCACTTGGTCGGGGTGAATATTCCTTTTAATGTACTGTTGGATCCTATTGGCTAGTGAGAATTTTCACATCTGTGTTCATCAAGGATATTGGTCTGTAATTCTCTTTTTTGATGGGATCCTTGTCTGGTTTGGGGATCAAGGTGATGCTGGCCTCATCAAATGAGTTTGGAAGTTTTCCTTCCATTCCTATTTTTTGGAACAGTTTCAGGCGAATAGGAATTAATTCTTCTTTAAATGTTTTTAGAATTCCCCCCTGAAGCCATCTAGCCCTGGGCTTTTGTTTGTTTGGGGATTTTTGATGACTGTTTCAATCTCCTTACTGGTTATGGGCCTATTCAGGTTTTCTATTTCTTCCTGGTTCAGTTTTGGCAGTTTCCATGTCTCTAGGAAAGCATCCATTTCTTCCAGATTGTCAAATTTGTTGGCGTAGAGTTGCTCATAATATGTTCTTATAATTATTGTATTTATTTGGTGTTGATTATTGTGATCTCTCCTCTTTCATTCATGATTTTATTTATTTTTTAAAATATTTTTATTTTATTTATTTGTCAGAGAGAGTGAGCACAGGCAGACAGAGAGGCGGGCAGAGGCAGAGAGAGAAGCAGGCTCCCTGCCGAGCAAGGAGCCTGATGTGGGACTCGATCCCAGGACGCTGGGATCATGACCCGAGCCGAAGGCAGCCGCCCAACCAACAGAGCCACCCAGGCATCCCTCATGATTTTATCTATTTAGGCCCTTTCTCTTTTCTTTTTGATAAGTCTGGCCAGGGGTTTATCAATCTTATTAATTCTTTCAAAGAACCAGCTCCTAGTTTCATTGATTTGTTCTATTGTTGTTGTTTTTTTTTTTTTTTTTTTTTGGTTTCTGTTTCATTGATTTCTGCTTTGACCTTTATTATTTCTCTTCTCCTGCTGGGTTTAGGCTTTCTTTGTTGTTCTTTCTCGAGCTTCTTTAGGTGTAGGGTTAGGTTCTGTATTTGAGACCTTTCTTGTTTCTTGAGCAAGGCTTGTATCACTATATATTTTCCTCTCAGGACTGCCTTTGCTGTGTCCCACAGATTTTGGACCATTGTGTTTTCATTATTATCATTTGTTCCCATGATTTTTTTTTCAATTCTTCTTTAATTTCCATTCATTCTTTAGAAGGATGCTGTTGAGTCTCCATGTATTTGGGCTCTTTCCAAATTTCCTCTTGTGATTGAGTTCTATCTTCAGAGCATTGTGGTCTGAAAATATGCAGGGAATGATCCCAATCTTTGGATACCGGTTGAGGCCTGATGTATGACTCAGGATGTGATCTATTCTGGAGAATGTTCCATGGGCACTAGAGAAGAATATGTATTGTGTGGCTTTGGGATGGAATGTTCTGAGTATATCTGTGATGTCCATCTGCTCCAGTGTGTCATTTAAGACCTTTATTTCCTTGTTGATCTTTTGCTTGGATGATCTGTCCATTTCAGTGAGGGGAGTGTTAAAGTCCCCTACTATTATTGTATTATTGTCAATGTGTTTCTTTGATTTTGTTATTAATTGGTTTATATAGTTGGCTGTTCCCATGTTAGGGGCATAGATATTTAAAATTGTTAGATCTTCTTGTTGGACAGACCCTTTGAGTATGATATAGTGTCCTTCCTCATCTCTTATTATAGTCTTTGGCTTAAAATCTAATTGATCTGATATAAGGATTGCCACCCCAGCTTTCTTCTGATGTCCATTAGCACGGTAAATTGTTTTCCTTCCCCTCACTTTTAATCTGGAGGTGTCTTCAGGTCTAAAATGAATTTATTGTAGGCAGCATATTGATGGGCTTTGTTTGTTTTTTTAACCATTCTGAAACCCTGTGTCTTTTGATTGGGGCATTTAGCCCATTTATATTCAGGGTAACTATTGAGAGATATGAATTTAGTGCCATTGTAATTCCTGTAAGGTCACTGTTACTGTATATTGTCTGTGTTCCTTTCTGATCTACTACTTTTAGGGTCTCTCTTTGCTCAGAGGACCCCTTTCAATATTTCCTGTAGAGCTGGTTTTGTGTTTGCAAATTCTTTCAGTTTTTGTTTGTCCTGGAAGCTTTTTATCTCTCCTTCTATTTTCAATGATAGCCTAGCTGGATATAGTATCCTTGGCTGCATGTTTTTCTCATTTAGTGCTCTGAATATATCATGCCAGTTCTTTCTGGCCTGCCAGGTCTCTGTGGATAAGTCTACTGCCAATCTAATATTTTTACCATTGTATGTTACAGACTTCTTGTCCCAGGCTGCTTTCAGGATTTTCCCTTTGTCATTAAGACTTGTAAATTTTACTATTAGATGATGGGTTGTGGACCTATTCCTACTGATTTTGAGGGGGATTCTCTGCACCTCCTGGATTTTGATGCTTGTTCCCTTTTCCATATTAGGGAAATTCTCTATGATAATTCTCTCCAATATACCTTTGGCTCCCCTCTCTCTTTCTTCTTCTTCTGGAATCCCAATTATTCTAATGTTGTTTCATCTTATGGCATCAGTTATCTCTCGAATTCTCCCCTTGTGGTCCAGTAGTTGTTTATCTCTCTTTTGCTCAGCTTCTTTATTCTCTGTCATTTGGTCTTCTATATCATTAATTCTGTCTTCTGCCTCATTTATCCTAGCAGTAAGAGCCTCCATTTTTGATAGAACCTCATTAATAGCTTTTTTAATTTCAACTTGGTTAGATTTTAGTTCTTTTATTTCTCCAGAAAGGGCTTTTATTTCTCCAGACAGGGTTACTCTAATATCTTCCATGCCTTTTTTGAGCCTGGCTAGAACCTTGAGAATCGTCATCTTGAATTCTAGATCTGACATATTACTAATGTCTGTATTGATTAGGTCCCTAGACTTCGGTACTGTCTCCTGTTCTTTTTTTGGGGGTGAGTTTTTCCGCCTTGTCATTTTGTCCAGATAAGAATATATGAAGGAACAATGAAATACTAAATGAAATACTAAAAGGGTGGCAAAGACCCCAGGAAAAGCCAACTATCACATGATCTCCTTGATATGAGGAAGTGGAGATGCAACAGGGGTAGGTGTTAAGGGGGTAGGAAAAGAATAAATGAAACAAGATGGGATCAGGAGGGAGACAAACCGAAAGAGACTCTTAATGTCATAAAACAAACTGAGGAGGCAGTAGGAGGGGTGTTGGGAGAGGGTGGTGGGGTTACATTATATGTTTAAATAAAAATAAGAATAAAAAAGAAAAAGAAAACCAGTTTTAAAAAAAGACTGTTCATTGCAATATTATAAATAACTAAATTGTTTATCAAATATGGAACAGATAAATGCACTCTAATATTATTCAAATAACTATCTCAAAAACATAATGTTGAGTTCAAAATGTAAATCACAAAAGGATGCACAGCATTTGCCACCCTTTATATAAATTGTTACATATGATAGGTGATATTCTACAAGGAAATAGTGACTAATTTCATGGGATCAGTTTTCTCTGGACATGAGAAGGGGAAGTGAAATGGAAGCAGGGAAGGGCATATCAGAGGTCTCATTTGAATTTGTGGTGTTGTCTTCTAAAAGCAAAGATAAAACCATCAGGAGATACCTCATCTCAGGCATTTGAAGGTCATCATGTAGATAGGAAAAGCCAAGCAAGGCCACAGATGGTCAAATTTTTGGGAAAAGACAAGAAAAGGCATAGGGTGATTGATCTGCAAAGCATGGTGAAGAGAGGCCTGCAAGCTTCCTTGGCAGCATAAGCAGAGAATCTCACCTCCTTTAACTGGAGAGCAGGGAAAGTAGATCAAGCACTGGACATAATGAGAAAAGGGCCAGGACATCGCATGGCCAGAACAGCTCTACCCATCATACCCACCTGAGGCTATTTAAATTTAAATGAATTAAAATAAAATCAAGGTGCACCTGGGTGGTTCAGTGGGTTAAGCCTCTGCCTTCAGCTCAGGTCATGGTCTCAGGGTCTTGGGATTGAGGCCCACATTGGGCTCTCTGCTCAGCGGGGAGCCTGTTTCTCTCTCTGCCTGCCTCTCTGTCTACTTGTGATCTCTCTCTGTCAAATAAATAAATAAAATATTTTAAAAAATAAATAAAATAAAATTAATTAAATATCCGGTTGTTTGGGTACACTAGCCACATCTAATTGTTTGGTACCATATGGACAGTGTAGACTTAAAGCACATTCCCATGATCACAAAGTTCCAGTGGTTCCCACAGGGGGAGTGATTTTACAGGGAATATAGTAAAAAGCCCAATGGGACTTGACGGTGTGGCTGCTCTCTGATCAACTTCAAGTTCCTCAGGTGATGGGAGGTGGAACACAACTGGCTGAGTATTGACACTAACCAGCAGCAGGAATTGAGGGGGTGGAGGGGAAGAGGAAAGAGTTGGTTTGGCAACTCCCCAGGGGCTTTCTCAGTAGTCCCTGGGCCAGCAGTGTTGAGAGGCAAGAGCAGAAGAATCTCCAGTAGGTTGTAGAAGACAAAGAGCAACCACTGTGTTCTTAAGAGCAGCTGTCGCAAGGAGGGCTACAGCCCATCCTTCTGGTTTCCCTTTGGTAGGCTCTCTTGAGAAACCAGCCAGCCCTCTGAAAGGCCTATCAACTTACTGTACACAAACAGATTCAAGTGGCCCAGCACCAAACAAATCTATGTGCGCGGCTCAGATTCCCTATCAGGACTGAGGGGTGCATTTTCTCAACTGCTGGGAGCACCTCTTGCTGGCTGCTCACAATCTCTCTACCACTTGCCTTCAGCCACAGAAAGGTGCCTGAGTCCAGGTTTTACCCCTTTCCATGACAGACTGCATCCAATGGCCAGTCAACATGAGTGTACAAGAGCCTGGCCCTGTTGCCTCAACTGAAACAACTCTGAGTGACCATCTGTATTCATTTGCTAGGGCTGCCCTCACAAACTACCACAAAATGGATGACATAACAACAGAAACGTGTTCTCTCATGGGCCTGAAATCAAGGGGTTGGCAGGGATGTTTCTCTCTGAATCTTCTAGGGAAGAATCTGTTCTGTGCTTCTTTGGTTGGCTGGAAACCTTTGGTGTTCTTTGGTTTTGGCTGCATCAACTGACCTCTGCTCCAGGGTCCTGGGATCAAGGCCCCTGCTCAGCAAGTAGCCTGCTTCTCCCTCTCCCTCTGCTACTTCCTCTGCTTGAACTCTTTTTCTTTCTCTCTCTGTCAAATAAATAAATAAAATCTTAAAAAAAAAAAAAAGGAATACTTCATCGTCAATGTGGCCAACCATTCACTAAGCTACCTCCTTTCTGATCATACAACTATACTTTCCATGTGTCTTGCATCTAGACAGGGCCATGGGATTGGCTGCAACAAAAGGAACACAGATATTAAGCGTCACTTCCAACCTGGAGCTTTAAAGCTACCATCACTCTTTGGTGACTACAGAAGGCATGTGTTGAAGATGGCCTCACAACAGGAAATCAATCTGAATCTCAAAACCATTGCTTGAAGGAAAGCTGCCCAGAAGGCCACCCAAGAGCTCCACTGGACTGGATTTCATGTGAGATAAGGAACAGGCCACACAGGAAGCCACTGAGATGCTACAGTTCTTTCACTCAGATCTCAGCCTCCCTTAATAAATATCTGAAGGATGAAAGACAGGATGTATGTCTCGGGACACATACGTATCCACAGGCTTCATAAAGGGCAGATGTGGAGAGTCTCTTCATTTGCATTATTGAAAAATGAAGCGAGTTCATCAAAGAAGGAGAGAAAGGCCAGTTGGCATTGGATGGTTGAGGAGGGGTGCAAGCATAAATTTGTCATCATGGTGAATGAGAAGGTGAATGTGCTGGAGAGGTTGAGAAGACCCACCAAGTAATGGCAAAATCCTGCTTGAAGTTCACAAATTTAAAGTATTGTTTGTAAGACATCATTCTAAGTTGTGACACATTAAAACAAATGAACAAATAAACTCAAGTGTGTCTTAGAATTAAGGTAAAGAATCCAGACTCCATCTACTTACACTGATAAGAAAAAGCTATTATAAAATATTTTAAGATTAAAGACAATAAGGCCAGGTGAACCTAATAATAGGTCAAGAAAAGGCAGAGCCTGGAACAATGGCCTTTGTCTCTGTAAATAACATTATGGGGCTACAAGGGAATCAAAGGGAGAGGAACTGGTGTAGCAAGTTTAAAATATCTACTGAAGACTTTTTCTCTTGAAACAAGGCCTCTTGTCTGCTCACTTGCTTCCCCGTTTTCGGCATTCCAATACCACCCTGCTCTTTCTTTGTTATTTAACTTGCCATATGTCTAGCCTCCCAAGGTAACCTAATAGCTTGTTGGTTGACAGGGAACCTTCTATGAGTTACACAGCACCTACAATTCTAACATGAAGAAGTACTCAAAAGCACGGTCCTGATGGAACCTTTCCTGGGAAATAGAAACACCAGCTTATAAAATGCTTACCATGTGCCCTAAGCAGGTCACATATATCATCGTATGTAATCCCCACTGGAAACCTTTGAAGTAGGCATTGACTTTAATGTCCTCCTGTTAAATAGAAGGAAAGGAAATCTCCGTGAGGTCAGGGGACTTGCTCAAAGCTGAACTAGTAGAAAGTTGTATGGGCTGTGAGATTCAACCCCATATGCCAGACTCAAGAACCATTGGTTTCTGAAAGCTCTACTACCCACCCCTCTCTGCTGAGGGCATCTGGGCAAAATGCTCACCAAATTCTTCATAGTGTCTGTCCTCTGAGGCTGGAGAAGGGGCTGAGGGAAGCGGGAACGCACAGGAGAAATTGTGCTTCCACTGCGTTTCCACAAAATAAATGAAACTTTAACCTTGAAAAAAAAAATCATTAAAACACACACCAAAAAAATGCTGATACTATTATCATCTTCCTATCTCGTTCTCCCAGCAAGTTCCTCTAAAATTCCAAGGAGAGAAACTGCTTATAAAGTTCCTTTTTAAAATAAAGAAGCTATATTTAATCTATGTGGGCTTACTCTTCAGTCAAAATACACTTCAACCTCTCACTCTGTCACCCTTTCACTGCTTTGAAGCAATTAACTCTGTTATGTCAATTTTAATGTAAAATGATTTGCTCTAGAATGATTTTGTTTCTTGGGAATTAACTCTAAAATAAAGATGCCGTGAGATCACCTGCCTGTCTTCTGTCACGCATCTTGCAGTGAATGTGACCATTTCAGTGATTGTGGGTGGGCAAAGTTCACTGAAGTGAAACTTGGCATTATGACCTGAATCGCCAGCTGTGTAAACAATTCACGAGGAAAAACAGTCCCACTGTCACATTAGTTTCCTCTAGTTCTGATGTTATCTCCTAGCAGATGTGCTGCCTTGAAAGAGCCAAGATTTCAATATGGCCTTTCCTGTTCTGTCTTCCACATCTATGATTATCTTTATTCATTGCTATCCTCTGTGTTTTATGAATTGAGTAAATCAAGTAAATCTCATTAACTGAGACCACTAGGGTCCTTCTTAGCCTCCACGTGGAATCACCAAAGGGAAAGCAGAAAATGAATAAATGAAGCTACTTAAAGATGTTAATTCTTGGAGCAGCTAATATAGAGAATATATATAGAAATAGATACGTATAATCATGACACAGTGTAAGTAATAGCACTATCTTGAAATATCAGTTGCTTCAAAGGCCATAGTATCTGGTTCCTATTGCCTCTATAACAAATTGCGATGAATTTTGTGGCTCAAAACAATGCAGATCTTACCTTACATTCACGAAAGTCAGAAATCCAAAATCAATTTCACTCAGCTAAGATCAAGTTTCACAAGGATGCATTCCTGCAGGAGGCTATAGGGAGAATCTGTCTCCTTGGCTTTTATAGCTTCTGGAGGACACCTGCATTCCCAGCCTCGTGGCCTCTTCCTCCACCTTTAAAACAAGCATCTTCTCTTCTCTGCTTTCTCATCCCTGCTTCCATATGTAAATCTTCTTCCTCTTACCCTGCCCTCCCGTCTCTCCCTTATAAGGACCCTGGTGGGTCTATCAGTGCCCCTGGTCATCTGGGGTAATCTCTCCCATCTCAAGATCCATCACTTAACTACATCTGCACCAGCCCTTCACAGACACCTGTTACTTTATAAGTAACACATCTGTACTTCTGGGGATTAGGATGTGGCTGTCTTTGAGAGGCTATTATTCTGCCTACTCAGAAGAGCTAGATTCTGGTCCTCATTAGGCCATTTATAGTTGGCCACACTAGCTGGCTGGGACTCACAGATGATCTGGAGCACCCTGCTGCCAAGCATCCCAGGTCACACTGGAGAACTGAGGCCCAGACAGGACCCCTGGATTGCCCTAAGCCAAAAGCTTAGAAGTGGTGAAAGAGAAAGAAAACACCCCGAGGTTGGAAGCCTTCTGCCAGAGCAAGGGCTTCTGCTGTTTCACAAGCATGTGTGGCCTGGCACACCCAACGTGTGCCCTGGGGATGGTTGAGAGAAACCAGTGAGAGTGCAAGTGGAAGTCTCTTGCTTCTCTAAAAGGCTAGACTATCAAAGGAATTTTTATTGCTTTCAAATAAAGTGTTGTCAAATATGCATCAGATCTCTTCCCTCCCAATGGGCAAAGACCTGAGCCTCGAAAGAAGGCAATGCAGAAATGAAAATCCAGTGCTTCAAGTAATGGGAAAGAGAGTTAAATATAATTTTCTGCCCAGTAGTTTCACTGAGGGCCAATCCCCATCCCCCTCCATTCCCAGACAGAACTCGTAAATCCAGCACCAAATCGCTTATTTGTAAAATGCTTAGATATTTCGAGAGCAGAGGAATTACAGGAAATATCAGCCTTCCACCAAGGGTCTGCAGAGATGGAAATTCTAAATTGAACTTCAAATACAGTTAGAGTCTCTCTCAAAATCAAACCGCTCTGACAATAATTCAGAGTTGCACTTAATCTCTGGTTGTCTCAGGGCTAATTTTGACCCTCTGCCACATGGGAGCATGGCAAATGAAATAAAATGATTAACATTTAAATGTCATGGATTAAATTCAGGAACATGCCAATGAAGAGAGAGGACCTACCTTTTGGGTCCACAGCAGCTTCAAACCCTGGAATTACTTCTGAAGAGGAAGGCGTTAAGTACAGTGTTAATACGTTGAACCTGCGGAAAGGCAAATGGGCTTCATTCAACAGTTTCATCTCCAAAAGGATTAAATTACTTAAGGGAAAAAGGGATTCTCATAGATGTTCAGTGACTGGGTATATGAGAGGCTGGCCAGTTTCCTATTGTCTGAGTTGGTTAAAAAAAAAAAAAATTCCCGAAGGTTCTATGAGCCATTTGTTAAGAAGAGGGAAAGACTTTGCTATAGACCTTACTAGAAATCTGAAGCTGGAGACTCTTACTCATTGGGCTGCTTCTTGTAGCCTTAGTCATTCAATGCAGTGTTTCAAGACTGGAGCTCTGTGCCCAAGTTTCTTCAATGAACAAGGTCCTTGTCATGGCCTGGTCCACCTCCTCCACTTTCTCCACTTCATCACAGTGGATAATCTCTGAATGTAGCAGCTTTAACAAATTGCTTTAACCAATCAAAAGGATTAAATAGTCACAAAGACCATTGTGGGGTCTGTTTCTCCAGTTAAGGGGCTTCTAAGTCTTGGTGTTAGAAAGCAGGGCACTAACGGGTCTTGGAGTTCACCTGAGAGAACAAGATACAGGAACCCCAACAGGCAAAAGCAAACTGAATAAGGTGCATTTCCACAGAATATCACCTTAACAAGACCAGGGATCAGGGAAGACACATGGAGGCTGATTACACAGTAATACTCCTGCCACCCCTCTCTGCTCATCAGAATCTTAGTATATATACTAACATCCAAATTATGTCATTCTGAGGCTGGGTAAACTGGAGAGGATTTTCCTACCACACATGGATGGGTCCAACCACTCAGTTGATAAATGTGCTGTAACCTCTGATTTGATGCATCTACAATACACACACACACACACACACACATGCACACACACACACACAATTGAATCAGTCCTTAACCATGTGTCCTCCATTTTCTGCACTTGTCAAAGAAACAACATAAACAATAGAAAATACTAAAACTTTTCTACTTGGCCTTGACTGTAATGAGAAGGCTGCCTTCAGCAGGGCACACGGGAACCTGCACACTCAGAAATGCACACATCCCCACACAGTCTGCCTGATCGGCAAACTTGGCTTAGTCCCTGGCTTGGTTCTACTGCTAACAGCAGGCTCCAGATAGAGCATATGGTGGAGGCCATGTACAATACCTAAAGCAGAAAAGCTCCCCTTGAAGCCCTGTGGATGCACTGGTTTCCATTCTGGGTACGGCTGCCATTATGACATGCATTCATATCATGAGATATACTGTCACGTGGTCCAACAGGGTCACAACCTAGCTACAATCAGAAAACCAGACCAGTAGAGACACAGCCCAAGGAAGCAGATGAAAGTAAACATGATTTCACAGCTTTGCTAGACACCATTGATAGATAAAAACCATATTTAATGGGCACCACTTGATGAGTTTGGACATAGGCATACATGGGTGAAACCATCACCACTATCTGGCTGAAAAGACATTCATTACCTCCAAAAGTTTTGTCATGTGGTTCTTATATGGTAAGAACACTACCATAAGATCTACTCTCTTAAAAAAAAATGTTCTAATTCTTTTTCTCAGCTTTAGTGAGATACAACTGACCTGACACACAACATTGTCTAATTTTAGGATGTGCAACCTGATGACCTGACATATGTATATATTGCAGAGTGATTCCCATAAGAAGGTAAGTTAACATGGTCATCACCTCACACAGCTGGATTTCTCAGTGTGTGTGAGAGAAAACTTCTAAGATTTACTCTCTTAGTAATTTTCAAGCATATAATACAGTATTGTTAACTACAGTCACCACACTGTGCATTAAATCCCAGATATATTCATCTTATAAGTGAGAATTTGTACCCCTTAACCACCTTCATCCATCTCCATCACTTCCTGCCCCTGGCAACCAACCAACAATCTGCTCTGTTTCTATGAGTTCAGGTTTCTATTTTAGATTCTACATGTAAGTAAGATCATTCAACATTTGTCTTTTTCTGACATTTCACTTATCAAAATGCCCTGAAGTCTATCCATGTTGTCATAAATGGCAAGATTCCTTTTTTTATGACTAACCAACATTCCATTGTGTGTGAATACATATACATACACATACACATATGCATATACATACACATATACATCTAATACATTCATCCGTTGACAGACACTTGGGGGTCATTTTTGTATCTTGGATATAAATAATGTTGCAGTGAATATGGCAATGTAGATATCTCTTCAAGAGAGTGATATCAGTTCCTTCAGATATATACACAGAAGTGGGATTGCTGGATTGTAACATAGTTCTGCTTTAAAATTTTTGAGGACGCTCTGTATTGTTTTCCATGGTGGCTGTATCAACTCACATTCCCACCAACAATACACAAATGTTCCCTTTTCTCCATATCCTCACTGGCATTTGTTATCTCTTGTCTTTTTTATAAGAGCCATTCTAACAGGTGTGTGGTGATACCTCATTGTGGTTTTGATGTGAATTTCATTGATAATTAGTGATTTATGTTTTTTGCTACTGAGTTGTCTGAGTTTGGTGTTCTTCAAAAGTTTTTATTTAAATTCTAGTTAGTTAACATACAGTGTAATATTAATTTCAGGTATACAATTTAGTGATTTAACACTGCATACAACACCCAGTGCTCATCACAACAGGTGTAGTCCTTAATCCCCATCGCCTATCTCACCCATCCCTCACCCACCTCCCCTCTGGTAACCATGTTTGTTCTCTACAGTTAAGAGTCTGTTTCTTGGTTTCTCTCTCTCTCGCTCGCTCTCTTTTTCATTTTCCTCATTTGTTTTCTTTCTTAAATTCCACATATTCTTATATTGGATATTCTTATATTGGAATTCTTAAATTCCACATATTCTTATATTCCACTTATACACTGGATATTGACTCCTTATCAGATATATGATTTGGGAATATATTTTCCTATTCTGTAGGTGTCTTTTCATTTTGTTGGTCATTTATTTTGCTGTGCAGAAGCTTTTCATTGTTGTAGTCCCAGTTGCTCATTATTGCTTTTGTCCGTTATGCTTTTAGTGTCATAGCCAGAAAGTCATTCCCAAGACTTTGTCAAGGAACTTTTTCCCCCTATGTTTTCTTCTAGGAGTTTTATGGTTTCAGCTTTTACATGTAAACTTTTCATTCAATTCAAGTTAATTTTTGTAACTGGTATAATGTAGGAGTCCACTTCCATTCTTTTGCATGTGGCTGTCCAGTTTTCCCTAATCCCCATGAGGTGAGACCTGAGTAAGCCTCCCATAAAGATTCTACAATTCTGGGGAAGCTCTATGTCCACCTTGGGTTTTCTTTTTCCCTTTGGAAAAACTATAGGCTTAGGGGGGCCCTCTCTATGTAGGACTATGCTAGTGTGGGGACAGATTGTGCATCCCAGGTTCTGGGATTTTCACAATGGAGTCTTGTCTATGGGTAGCTGTTAGTTGGTATTTTAGAGGGAGACTGAAGTTGGGAATACCAATAGCATCATCTTGATGACATCACTCCCCTGAAGTAAATGTTGAGTCCCCTGAAACAGTCTTGTCTGAAGTATTTCATGCCACATTCTTGCACAAAATCCATTCCCTAACTCCCAAATCCTGTTGCAATTTAAGAGAATCTCCTCTTTCATCACAGGAATCTATCCCTGCCTTTTTGGGATCTTCATAGGAAAAAACGATGGAGACAGGTCTGATTTACACACAGGGTTCAGGGTTCTTCCCTCATCCATTTTTCTTAGCAAGGCCTGACCAATTCGTTTTAGGATTATGGATTATTTTAGGGATTAGGGATTAGGATTGGGATTAGGATTAGGATTATTTTAGGAAAATACTTCCTTTTGGGGAAAAACTCTATAGTCTTAAACTCTCTACGAGTCTAAAGGCTTCGGGCAACATTGAGTTGAAAGTAAAAATATCAAGACTCATATAAGTAGCAATTTTGTGGGTGGGGGTGTTGATAGTAGGGAAGGCTATGCATGTGTGGGAGCAGGGGATATATAGGAAGTCTCTGTCCCTTTCCCTTAATTTTTCTGTGAACCTAAAACTGCTCTAAAAAATAAAATCATATTTAAAAAATCAAGAACGCTGGTGATAATTCACATCCCTCAAGAAGGGTCTACTTTAGTGGTTCTCAACTGGGCACAAATTTGGTCCATTACAGAATACTGCACAGTATTCAGGGACATTTTTGGTTGTCACAATTTGGGTTGGAAAGCTACTGGCATCTAGTGAGTAGAGGCCAAGGATGCTGCTAAACCACACACTATGCACAGGGCAGCCTCCCACAACAAGTACTAGCTAAAATGCCAGAACTGTCGCTAATGCAAAGGTTGAAAATCCTAGTGAAATTAACCATTGAGGCACTTCTAAAACCCTAAGAGCCTTAAGGAGTAAAGGAGAGAGTGAAGGTCTCTGTTCTTTCACTCTGTATGAGTTACTGAAACAATTTCCTATTGCATCCATAGCAAGTTACCACAATTTAGTGGCTTAAAAGAACACAAGCTTATTTTCTTACAGTTTGGGAGGTCCAATGTCCAAAATTAGTACCACTGGGTTACCTTCAAGGTAGTTATAGGGCTGCATTCCTTCTGGAAGCTTCTGGGGGAAATCCATTTCCTTGCTCTGGAAGCTGCCCATAGTCCTTGACCAGGGCCCTTTTTCACCTTCAAGGCCAGCAATGACTGGTCAGATTGTTCTCGTGGTGTTCTCTGTGGTTCTGACTCTTCCGCTTCCCTCTTTTACCTCTGTGGACCCTTGTGATTACGTTGGGCCCACTGAGAAAGTACAGTATAGTTTTATTTTAAGGTCGGCTGAGTTTCAGTTCTATATGCTAAATTAAATCGCTCTTGTCCATGACGTTAATATATCTATATTCCTATTCTTCAGATTATAGCATTGACACCTTTGGGGGTAGGGCATTCTGCCACCCACCACAGTTATTAATTTGTAAGACACCTAAGCTCAAGAAGAGCTAATCACAAAATGTTACAGAAGCATCTGGATATTCATGACACTAAGCTAGGAAATTTATATTTCAGTCTTTTTCTTAATAGTACCAATACCATGCCTGATCTCCCATAGAATTGAGTGGAAGATAACAAGGGAAATTGGTCCAATGTCAAAAAGCACTAGACTATCAGCAGTAGAGCTCCATAATTTCAGTTTCTCAAAATGCCTCTCCACTTGTAGCCTTCTTTCTCACTTCTTTCCGAGCACCCCGTGCTTCTTTAAAGATGAACAGTTTCCTGCCGCAATGTTCCTTCTCATTATGTTTCTTCTGTTTGCATGGCTATGTCTGTCATTAGTATTTTAAATATCCTTCTCACCCCATCTAATCATCCACCAGGTCCTTTCTTCATTACCCAGTTCTCCCCAAACCAATACCAATCCTTCTTTACATTTCTTAGAACTCTTTGTCATCCATCATATTAGAACATAAATGTCTACAGGGAAATTTCAGGGCCATGAATATTTTTTATGAACAAATATTCGTTAGAGTAAGCTGAACAGAATTTAAAATTTTTATATGTGTGTGTGTGTATTTCACATATATGATGTTATCACAACAAACCTTTAAAAGTGCACAGTTCAGCGACATTAATTACATCCTCAATGCTGTGATCCTATCACCATTATTTCCAAAACTTCATCATCCCCAACATCCACAAACTCTGTATGCATTAAGGAATTACTTCTCTTTCTCTCCTTGCAGCCCCTGGTAACCTTATTCTGCTTTCTGCCTCTATGGATTTTCCTATTCTACATACCTCGAGTAAGTGAAATCACGTAACATTTGTCTTTCTGCATCTGGCTGATTTTACTTATCACAATGGTTTCAAGGTTCATCCACATTATAGCATTTGTCAAAATGTCATTGTTTTCCATGACTGAATAGTGTTATATATTCCGTGTATACTGCATTTCCTTTATCTATCCCATGGTTGATGGACATTAAGGATTTTTTCATCTTTTGGGTATTGTGAATGTTGCTCAATGAACACAGCTGCACCAGCATTTGTTCAAGTCCCCGCTTTCAATTTTTTGGGCATATATAACTCAGAGTTCATCACTGGGTTAATATGGTAGCTCTGTGTTTAACTTTTTGAGAAATCACCAATCTGTTTCCACAGTAGCTGCACCATTTTACAAGTGAAAACCAAGATATGTTTCTCTAATTGGTACATTCATTTTACAGCCAAAGCATTTGCTTCATTGTGCAATTTACAACTTTCTTAGAATCAGGAAAATACGTCATTTATTTTAACCTCCTGTTCTCAGAGAGGATGAATAGCAAACACAACTTTGAAAATGTTAAAATTTTTACAGTTCATGAATACAGGTAATAATATAGAGATATCTAAAGGAATCCTAAAGTAGGTAAAGGAACTCAATAAAATATAGATTTAGTAAACTATATAATGTATGAATAATATATAAAATAACATAAACATATGTAATGATTCTAAAAAAGCATTGATCAAACAATCTGATTGTTGGCTGTGTATCTTGAAAAAGATGAAAAAGAAGATGAAGCCATAAGGTTTCATTTATTTTTATAGTGTATCTGCACTAACTTCAACAAACCAAAAAAATGTAGTGTTAAACAGGCTGTACATATTTTTCATTAGGTCAATTTACATCTTTTTCTTTACAAAATGAGGGTTTTTTTTTCAGTCTGAACTAATTTATAGTCCAGGAAGACAGAACTCCAATTCAGTAGGTCTCATTGTTGGCAGAATCAATTTTTGTTACATTTGTCATACTTTGTTAAATAAGGAACCAGAATGTTTTAATTAAAGATAGTATCATGGACTTTTCTGAATGAGTACCTTCTGACTTAAAAATATTCTAATATGGAATATGATTTAAAAATTAAAACAATGGTATCTTGAATCTTTAAAAACAAATTATTAAAACACTAGAAAGGTAATGTCTAGATCAACAATTGTATGCCATGGTCATTGAGGTGTATTAAAAATCATTTTTTATTTCATCCTCAGAGGTCAGAGTAAGATACGTTTAAGAAATCTGAATGTGTTCAATTGAGAATGTCACAGGACTAATTTACTGTAGAGCCATCAGACAGCACTTATCTTGCATAAAAAGAATGAGTGTAGCTGCTTAAGTTGTGCACCTCTCCCACTTCCTGCTTTGGTGACTGGTGACTTTTGGCTCCAGACTTAATCTTGTCCTGGTGCCAATCCTGACCAGGGCAGGAACTGGTTCAGGCAACACTAGGTTCACCATGTAGAAGAGTCAAAAGTTATTCTGCCATCAGCTGGTATTTGAATCACTAAGGATGATGCCTGGGCTTCCACTCATAGTCAAGGGTCTCCACATTTCCCCACCCCTGTCAAAAACTGAATTTCTTTAAAAGCATTTCTATGTCCCACAATGACTGGATACCTGCCCCAACTTCCTAGATATAATTCTTTGTTTGCTTGTGACTGAAAGGAAATTGGTGGATGGAAATGTAGATAAGCTGCTGTCCCTAGTTTGTATAGTCCTTTCAATCGTGTGGGTCTCATTCCTCTCAATGACCCTTCTGTTGACTCCACACACTTTAAAATGAAAACAATACCTTCACATAAAGCCAAAGAGAAGGGCTTCAACTGACATGTATTGATTCCTGACCAGGTAAGCTTATCTCTTCAGAACCAGTGCAAAAGGAGACTGCATTATTCATGATGCTCTCTTCTCCCCCACCCCCTAAATTAATTGATTGATTGATTGACTGATTTGAAAGAGAGGAGAGAGAGAATGCAAATAGGAGAAGGGGAAGGGGCAGAGGGAGAATCTCAAGCAGACTCCCCACGGAGCTTGGAACCTGATATTGGGCTCCATCTCATGACCCTGAGATCATGACCTGAGCAGAAATCAAGAGTCGGATGCTTAACTGACTAAACAACCCAGGTGCCCCCTTCTATTCAGTCTAATCCACTACACTTGTTAGCTTCATTTGTCACCTCACTCTTTTACACCTCACTCTTTCAATGCATTCTCTGCATTGTATTCTTAGGAACACCACAGTGACTTCATCCCCCAGGCTACCTTGTCCTTTCACTTACTATTACATTCTGCCAGTGGGATGCATCAGAAGGAGACCAGCCAGTGGCAGCAGACTGAGTTCTGAGTGTTTCTTCCCTAGCTCTTTCTCTATTCTGGCAACTGGTTCTAGAGGTGGCTGCATATGTGGGACTAAAGGACTTTCTAGACAGCCACTTCTCCGTGGTCCCAGCCTGTACCTCCTAAGGGCTCCCAGTTTCCACAGTCACTAGTTCCTGAATGCCTCAGCACCCCCCTATTGATTTCCTAAACCATGAACACACCTTTGTAAACTGTCCCTTTGTTGCACTGTCTTCAGAATCTTATCGGGGTGCCTGGGTGGCTCAGTGGGTTAAGCCTCTGCCTTTGGCTTAGGTCATGATCCCAGAACCCTGGGATCGAGCTCCACATCAGGCTCTCTGCTCAGCAGGGAGTCTGCTTCCCCCTCTCTCTCTGCCTACCTCTCTGTCTACTTGTGATCTCTGTCTGTCAAATAAATAAATAAAATTTTAAAAAAAGAAAGACTCTTATCTCCATAGGTCCTGGGCTTCCTGTCAGAATTCTGACTGATAAACCCAAAAGGTCTTCCCCAGAGGGGAGAATTTGGACTTAGAAACTCAGATTAGGTCTCTAAGTTCTCATATCTATATCCAGCACACTTATGACAGAAAATAAAAGGAGTCAGTGGGAAAGTTTGAAATGTAATACCCAGATCACATCCAATGTGAGGGCATCGGACTGTGACAGATAGCACACAGAATACTTATTTTCACCCTGTGCAAAGCTCAGTCAACCGATAGGAAGAAAAAAGCGCATTCATTGAATACGTTTCACCTCCCCTCAATCCGAGATGTCATGCTCTGAATCTGTTAGAGCTGACAGTTCTCAAATGTTCAGCTGTGCCAACCTCACTTGTCAACAGTTTTGAACTACCTGTAACTATAACCCTTCCAAAAGCCCTTACAATAAGACACTCACAGCTCTTCTCCACATTTAAAAATCTGTTATTTATCTTGGCTAAAGTAGGTCCTGCATGGTGAGTAGTATTAAATGTTACCCCCCGTGACTTTATAATTTCAAGCACTTGACAGATGGCTAGCGTGGATCTGCCTTCCTCTCGGCAGAGCTCCTCCCCGGGTGCCAGTCCAAGTAATAAAAAGGAATGAAATGATTTTTCATTAATGTTAGTAATTTGAATCATAATTTTGTTTCCCTTTCACTTCCAGAAGCAGCATGGTGAAACAAAATCAATGTCCTCTAGACAAAATGTCATTACAGCTGGAATTCAAAATGTAGTCTCACATTTGGTGTGTTAATAAACTGCTTCATGGTTACTGTGGCCTGATTCTTCGGAAGGAATTATTAAGTGATAGCAACTTCGCTTTGTCCCTTGGTGATGCCATCAATACCTCGCCCCTCACTGACAAGACTGTTAATAAACATTGCGCACATCATCAATAAGAACCAACAAGTGCAAGTAACATTTGTAAGGAATGTTCCCTGGAAGGGGTGTGGGTCTGTGTGTGTGTGTGTGAGTGTGTGTGTGTGTGTGCGCACACACGGGCATTGGTATGTGCATGCCAAAATTTTCCCAGAACCCATTTCTTTCTGCCATGGAGAAATAGCACTACAATATCTGTCTAGATCCTGCTGCAAATCAGATTATACAGAACTGTAAAAAGAAAGAAAGTGTAGAGGAAGCCTTCCAGTGGGGTTCGATAGTGGACCTCAGTGGGAAGAGGTATCTTGTATGTTCCCAGGCAGTTCCTCCAACCCCAGTCTCCTGAGAAACACCAGCCTGGTGACCCAACTCTGAAGAGCCACCCATCAGCCCAAACTTGCATAAACCAGAGTCAGAGTCATGGGGGAAATTTTTACAAAGGAATGGGAATCTCATTCTAACAGGGTGGACAGCAAGATATTCCATAGACACAGTCAGATTTCTTCTCATCGTGAACACTACTGGCACAAATCGATACACTTTCACCTCAGGTCAAATGAACTAGGTATTTTACTTAGTTGTACATCTTTAATACAGTTAAATGAATGTCTATTAATTTCCTGGAACACCAAAAATACCTAAAATAAGGATTAATGAGAGATTAATTAGCACAGATTAGAATTATACCTACTACTCCTTTTCTTGGTAGCTATGGTTTCTTGATATTCCTGGATAATTTAGAGCAATAAAAAGACCTGTTTGATCAAAGTATACTTAAAAATGTGATAATCGGGGGTGCCTGGGTGGTTCAGTCAGTTAAGTGTCCACCTTTAGCTTAGGTCATGATCCCAGGGTTCTGGGATTGAATCCCATGTCAGGCTTCCTGCTCAGCCAGGAATCTGCTTGTCCCTCTCCCTCTGCCCTCCCCCCAGCTCGTACTTTCTCTTGCTTGCTCTCTTTCTCTCTCAGGCTCTCTCTTCACTCTCTCAAATAAATACGTAAAATCTTTTAAAAAAATGTGATAATCACATGTAATTCACCATGCCCCACAACAGCCTGACAACCTTCTGTGATCTCCCCTAAATTCATCACAACGTGGAGAACAAGAGAGGCATATCCCTGACGCTGTCCTGTTTTGAGCCTCCTGCCCTAAGAATTACCCATAGTGAACACACCACCATGGTGACTGAGGTTGTCAATTGAACTAAAGTCTATGTTCGTATTAAGAGAATAAGGAAAATAGCAGACACCTTTTAAATAAATTAATTGGGGCATCAGAAGGTGCAAAAAAGAGTAACAGGAAAGTCAATTACAATATCACTCAAAGCTATTCTGATTTTAGAAGCAAGCATAACACTTTTCTGCCTTCACTAAATTTTCTCTAACTTTGTTTAAATGTCAAGCCTCTACATGATTATTGATTCTTCTTAATAAACAATGCTTGAGTGACAGACTTCTCTTCCTTTAAGTGCTGGCAATACAAGGACAGTTCATGCTTGCCTTATCTCTTCTGCTAGTATTTTGCTCCCTTACCACACATTGGTTTACTCCTGTGTTTTCTACTAGACTATGTGTCCTTCAGGAAAGGGGACTGTTTCTTTTCTTTCTAGTGACTTCAAATAGCAAAATGACTGACAGGGTGGGATCTCAAGAAATAGCTGTTGTATTAGTAAAAAATATTTAAACAGATTAATAATAACCTATCTTGATTCCAAAAGAGAGCCTGGGTTGTGTCCTCTTGTCTCTGATTAAATCTGGAGTTGAGTTAAAATGGGGGTGTTTTCTTAGATGGCCCTCTCCAGGTTGCCCAATCTATGACTAATGAAAAGAAACTTGGAAAATGATGTAGCCTAATGCTTTCATTTAAAATGAGAGCACGAGAAGGGGAGGAGGGGCAAGGTGGTGTAGAAGTAGGAGACCCTGTTTCAACTGGTCCCCTAAAGTGAGCTAATTATCTACCAGAACACTCTGTACACCCATGAAATCAGCCTGAGATGTAGGATTAACACTCTGGATCTCTCCTCCAGTGGAGAGGTAAAGTGGAGTGGGAACACTTGGACTGATATCAGAGGATAAACAAAAGGGGGAAGGAGCCACTAGAAGTGACCCACTGGAAAGTAATACCCCGATACAAAAGTGCCCTGTGTTTGGGGACCAGCATTACCTTGGAGTCTGGTTAAAAGCTCTCAAAAAGAGCAAAAGATCTTAAGGGGCAACTGGTGGAAACAGGCGGTCAAGGGCACAGGCCTAAGCCCACGGACCCAGGACGGCCAATGCCCAGCAACTACCTGTGCCAGAGAGAGTGCAGAGGAGACTCCCGGGTTGCTCGGCTTGCACCAGGGCTCCATTGGGAACACTCCCAGCCCCGCATGAGGGAATCTGGTAATGGTGCCAGCCTGTGCTCCCTAGAACTTTTGCACACTGCACGACCGTGTCTGACCCACTCTCCACCCACGTCTGAGAAAACGCTGTGCTGGCACTAGCCAGCGGTCTCTAGGACGGGCCGAGTCATAATCCCACAGTGACAACCTGAGATCTGGACCCCAGAGAGCAGTCCTGGCAAAGGCAACCCCTGGAAGTGAGCTCCCTGGACCAATATGGCTCCCAGTATTGGCACGGGTCACAGAGACAAGCGGGCACTTCGGGTGACCCCTGAGACTGGGGACGTGCACTGCCTGTGGGAGGGTGCACGGCTCAGAGGAGTTTTCAGAGGGGGAGTCTGTGTGTTCTGGACCATCCAGAGTGGAGCAGACTGAGGCTTCTCTCTGAGACGGAGGTCTGGATGCAGTTTGCTTTCCACTAAACCTCTGAAAAGCTACAAAAAGCCACCAAAGAGCAAAAATCTTCAGAGAACGAAAGCCTGAAAAACCAGTTTCCACAGAACCCAGCCCTTTGATAGGGGGCAGGAGGACACAACCTAAGCAAGACTGCCTGAAAAACAACATGGCAGCTCCTGCCCCCAGAAAGCCAGCTGAAAGAATGAGAGGACAACCACCGCAGGGTCCCCATAAAACTGTAAAAACCCAATATCAGGGGAAAACAATATATTAAGCTCCCAGTATTGCCCTAAAACCTGTATATTTCATAGATACAACTTTTATTTTTAATTTGTCCTCACTATTTTTATTCTTTTTAATTTTACATTACAACTAGAGGTTTAATACAACATATTCCATAATAACCTTTTAACTTGAAATTTTTCATACATATACCTGCGTTCTTTTTTTTTTTTTCTATTTTTTTCTTAATATACATTTGGAAAAAGCTTCAAGGTAATCCTCTTTCCCGAATCAATACTATCCCTATATATAAACCAGCTTTAATCTCCCTTAATTTCTGGAAAGTTGAGTCCTTTAACAAAGATATCAACATACACCCAGGAAGAACCAATATAACCTTCCTCGCCCACATCGAGGATTTTAACCACTTTCCCATCTTTTTCTTCTGTCAGTGTTTCTGTGTATTTGTTTTTGTCCTGGTATTATATAAATCTTATCCTTGGGTTAATTTTGGCTGGGTTCTTTTTTTTTCCTTGTCATTTATTTTTGTCAATCTTTTTGTTTGTTCGTTTTTGTTTGTATACCTTATAAATCTTACCCTTGAGGCCCAGTCTGCCTAGGTCTATTCTTTTTTCTTTCTTTTTTTTTTTTCTCTCTCTTTTTCTCCCTCTTTTTTTTTTTCTTTCTTTTTGATGGTGACTTCCAATTGCTCAGAAGCATTCCAGAGGGCACCTTGCCTGGATCACGGTTGATATATTAAGCTACACATCCCCTCAACCACCTCTCACCAAAATGACTAGAAGGAAGAACACCCAACAGAGGAAAAATTCAGACACTGTGCCTTCTCCATCAGAACTATTGGATATGGACATAAACAGTATGTCGGAAAGGGAATTCAGGGTAACAATTACCTGGGCAATGGCCAGGTTGGAGAAAACCGTTAGTGACAACATAGAATCTCTAAGGGCAGAAGTGAAAGCCACCCGGGAAGAAGTTAAAAATTCTATCAATTAGGTCCAATCTAATCTAAATACTCTAACAGCTAGGGTAACCGAGGTAGAAGATAGAATTAGTGATTTAGAAGGCAAACTGATAGAGAAAAAGGATCAGGAGGATGCCAGGAACAATTAGCTTAGAAGCCATGAAAACAGAATTAGGGAAATAAGTGATGCCATAAAACGTTCCAACATCAGAATTATTGGAATCCCTGAGGGAGTGGAGAAAGAGAGAAGACTAGAAGATAAAGTTGAACAAATCCTGGATGAAATTTTTTCCCAGTCTGATGAATGGAATCAGCGTTCCTGTCCTAGAGGCAGAAAGAACACCCCCTAAGATCAATGAATCTACAAAGACATCAAGGCACTTGATTGTGAGACTGATGAATCATAATATTAGACAAGAGCTTCTGAGGGCAGCTAGGGGGAAGAAATTCCTTAAGTACAGTGGAAGGTCCATCAGAATAATGTCAGACTTGCCCACAGAAATCTGGCAAGCTAGAAAGGGCTGGCAAGACATATTCAGGGAACTAAATGAGAAGAACATCCAGCCAAGAATACTTTATCCAGCAAGGTTGACATTCAAAATGGATGGAGAGATAAAGAGCTTCCAAGACTGGCAAGATTTAAAAGAGTATGTGACCACCAAAATGATACTACAAGAAATATTAAGGGGGGTTCTATAAAAGAAGAAAGAACCCAAGAGTGTCATAGAACAGAACATTACAAAGACAGCCTATAGAAACAAGGACTTCACAGGCGACATGATGTCAATAAAAATGTATCTTTCAATAATTACTCAACGTGAACAGCCTAAACACTCCCATAAAACAACACAGGGTTGCAGACTGGATAAAACTACAGGACCCATCCATATGTTGTCTACAAGGGACCTATTTGGAACCTAAGGATACATCCTTAGGTTTGAATGACACATTGGACCATATGGATCTCATAGATATATACAGAACATTCCATCCTAAAACAACAGAATACTCATTCTTCTCAAGTGCCCATGGAACTTTCGCCAGAATAGACTACATATGGGATCGCAAATCAGGGCTCAACCGATACCAAATATTGAAATTATTCCCAGCATATTCTCAGACCACAATGCTTTGAAACTGGAACTCAACCACAAGAAAAAGTTTAGAAGGAATTCAAACACTTGGAAGATAAAGACCACCCTGCTTAAGAATGTTTGGATCAACCAGGAAATCAAAGAACTTAAACAGTTCATGGAAACCAATAAGAGTAAAGACACTTTGGTCCAAAACCTATGGGATATGACAAAGGCGGTCCTAAGGGAGAAATACATAGCCATCCAAGTCTCACTCAAAAAATTGAAAAATTCAGAATACACTAGCTCTCTTTACACCTTAAATAACTGGAGAATCAACAACAAATTAAGTCAACCCAACAGACAAGAAGGGAAATAATCAAGATTAGAGCAGAGATCAATGAGATAGAAACTAGAGATACAGTAGAACACATCAATGAAACTAGAAGCTGTATTTTTGAAAGAATTAATAAGATTGGTAAACCACTGTCCCAACTAATCCAAAAGAAAAGAGAAAGGACCCAAATTAATAAAATTATGAATGAAAAGGGAGATCTGACTAACACCAAGGAAATAGAAACAATCATCAGAAATTATTATCAATAGTTATATGCCAATAAGTTAAACAACCTAGAAGAAATGGATGCATTCCTGGAAACCTATAAACTTTGCAGACTGAATCAGGAAGAAACTGACAACCTGAATAGACCAATATCTAGTAATGAGATTGAAGCAGTGATCAAAAACTCCCAAAAAACAAGAGCCCAGAACCTGATGAATTCCCTGGAGAATTCTACCAAACATTCAAAGAAAAAGTAATACCTATTCTCCTGAAGCTGTTCCAAAAAATAGAAACAGAAGGAAAATTTCAGACTCTTTTTGTGAAGCCAGCATTATCCTGATCTCCAAACCAGGCAAAGACCCCACCAAAAGGGAGAATTTCAGACCAATATCCCTGATGAATATAGATGCCAAGATTCTCAACAAGATCCTAGCTCATAGGACCCAACAGTACATTAAAAAGATTATCCACCATGACCAGGTAGGATTTATCCATGGGATGCAAGTGTGGTTCAACATTCCCAATCAATGTGATAGAATAAATAAGAGAAGAGAGAAGAACCACATGGTCCTTTCAATTGATGCAGAAAAAGCATTTGGCAAGATATAGCATTCATTCCTGATTAAAATTATTCAAAGTATAGGGATAGAGGGAACATTCCTCAACCTCATAAAACCTATCTATGAAAAACCCACAGGGAATATCATCCTCAATGGGGAAAAGCTGACAGCCTTCCCTTTGAGATCAGGAACACAACAAGGATGTCCATTCTCACCACTGTTGTTCAACATAGTACTAGAAGCCTAGCAAGAGCAACCAGACAACAAAAAGAAATAAAAGGTATTCAAATTGGAAAGAAGTCAAACTCTCTCTCTTCGCAGATGATATGATACTTTATATGGGATACCTAAAAGACTCCACCCCCAAACTACTAGAAGTCATACAGCAATTAAGTAATGTGCCAGGATACAAAATCAATGTGCATAAATCAGTTGCTTTCTTATACACTAACAATGAAATTATAGAAAGGGAAATTAGAGAACTGATTCCATTTACTATAGTGCCAAAAACCATAGGATACCTGGGAATAAACCTAACCAAAGAGGTAAAGGATCTCTACTCGAGAAACTACAGAACACTCATAAAAGAAACTGAAGAAGACACAAAAAGATGGTAGAGTATTCCAAGCTCATGGATTGGAAGAATAAACATTGTTAAAATGTGTATACTGCCTAGAGCAAGCTATACTTTCAATGCCACCCTGATCAAAATTCCACCAGCATTTTCCAAAGAGTATGGAAGCAGAAGAGACCCCAAATTTCTAAGGAAATGTTGAAAAAGGAAAAAAAACAAAGCTGGGGGGATCACATTGCCTGATTTCAAGCTTTACTACAAAGCTGTGATCACCAAGACAGCATGGTACTGGCACAAAAACAGATGCATAGACCAGTGGAACAAAGTAGAGAGCCCAGATATGGACCCTCAACTCTATGGTCAAATAATCTTCGACAAAGCAGGAAAAAATATACAGTGGAAAAAAAGACAGTCTCTTCAATAAATGGTGCTGGGAAAATTGAACAGCTATGTGTAGAAGAATGAAACTCGGCCATTCTCTTACACCATATGCAAAGATAAACTCGAAATGGATAAAAGACCTCAATGTGAGGCAAAAATCTATCAAAATCTTAGAGGAGAACATAGGCAGTAACCTCTTCGACATCGGCCACAGTAACTTCTTTCCAGATATGTCTACAAAGGCAAAGGAAACAAAAGTGAAAATGAACTTTTGGGATTTCATCAAGATCAAAAGCTTCTGCACAGCAAAGGAAACAGTCAACAAAACAAAGAGGCAACCCAAGGAATGAGAGAAGATATTCACAAATGACACTACAGAGGGCTGATATTCAAGATCTATAAAGAACTCCTCAAACTCAATACCCACAAAACAGGTGTCAAAAGTGGGCAGGAGACATGAACAGACACTTCTTCAAAGAAGAGATACAAATGCCTAATAGACACATGAGAAAATGTTCATCATCGTTAGCCATCAGGGAGATTCAAATCAAAACCACAATGAGATGCCACCGTATACCAGTTAGAATGGCCAATATTAACAGGACAGTGAACAAGTGTTGGAGAGGATGTGGAGTAAGGGGAAACCTCTCACAATGAGAATGCAATTGGGGCAACCACTTTGGAAAACAGTGTAGGAGATTCCCTAGGAAATTAAAAATAGAGCTACGCTATGACCTTGCAATTGCACTACTGGGTATTTACCCCAAGGATACAGATGTAGTGAAAAGGAGGGCCATCTGTACCCCAATATTCATAGCAGCAATGGCCACAGTCTCCAAACTGTGGAGAGGGCCAAGATGCCCTTCGACAGATGAATGGATAAAGAAGATATGGTCCATATATACAATGGAGTATTATGCCTCCATCAGAAAGGATGAATAGTCAACTTTTGCATCAACATGGACGGGACTGGAGGAAATTGTGCTGAGTTAAATAAGTCAAGAAGAGAGAGTCAATTATCATATGGTTTCACTTACTGGTGGAGCATAAAGAATAACACGGAGGACATTGGGAGATGGAGAGGAGAAGTGAGTTGGGGGAAATCGGAGCGGGAGACTCAGAAATAAACTGAGGGTTTTAGAGGGGAGGAGATGGGAGTTGGGTGAGTCTGGTGGTGGGTATTATGGAGGGCATGTATTGCATGGAGCACTGGGTGTGGTGCATAAACAATGAATTCTGGAACACTGAAAATTTTTAATTAAAAAAATAAAATGAGAGTGTGGGCACAGAGATATGAAATGACGGACTGAGAGCCACAGTGGCCCCTCTCGCCAAGTGAGATGGACAGAGGTTAGGCCTCCTATAGTGTAGGATAAGCTGGGGAAGGAGGAAAGAGAGGTGTAGGCCAGTTTTAGCCCCAGCCACCCTCCCACTGCAGCCAAGATTTCTCCCCATTGCCACAACCCTGAAGATGCTCCTTGCAGTCCGGCTGTTTTTCACAGAGCAAGATTTTTCTCATTTCTCAAGAGTGTACTTATTAGCTACAAACTTAAAAACATGGAAAGGCTTGTGGAACACATTGTTATTGCCTACCCACCTGCCCCTGGTTTGGTTCAGATAGCTGTTAAGGGTCAGTGGTTTCGAAAAGCAGTGGCTTTTAAATTTAAGCCTAAATCAGAATCAATGTGAATAGCTTGCTGTAACACAAACTGCTGGGGGCGCTTGGGTGGTGCAGTCAATTGAGCCACTGCCTCTTGATTTTGGGCTCAGGTCATGATCTCAGTGTCATGGGATCAAGCCCCGAGTCAGGCTCTGCACTCAGCATGGAGTCTGCTTGAGATTCTCTCTCTTTCTCTCTGCCCCCACCCTCTGAAATCAAATCAACCAGCCAACACACACACACACACACACACACACACACACACACGCATTGTTGGGCCTCAAAGCCAGATGTTCTTATCCAGTAGGTCTGGAGTGGGTCACAAGAATGCGTATTTCTAAGCAGTTCAAAGGTAATGGGAGCCATACTTTGAGAACTACCTGACTAAACCTATCAGAGTAATTCTGTTTCCTTTTCTAGCAATTGGTTTAGACATGGATAGGTGGAATAATTCCAATGGACTCTCTCAATATATATTTATTGGCATATGTTATGTGCCAGACATTGACCTGTGCACTTGGGATACATCAGTGAATAAAACACAGATCTTTGCTTTTCTAGATCCTATATTACAATAGGGGAAACATATAATTAATAAACACAATAGATAAATTTTAAGCTAATCAATAAAAAGTAGACCAACTAAGGGAATCAGAGAAGGTGGAGAAGTGGGTGATGCAGTTTACAGAATTAAAGATGGTGGTCAGTGTATATCATACCAAGAGGGGGAGATATGACTAGAAGGAAGTCAGCCAAAACTTATCTGAGGAGGAATATGCCAGGCAGAGAGAATGGTAAGAACAAAGGACTGAACAAAGGACTTGCTGTGGACTGAAAGTCTGTGTCTCCCACCAAATCCATAATTTGAAGCCATAACTCCCATTGTGATGGCTTTTGGAGGTGGGGCCTTAGCAAGGTAATTAGCTTTAGAAGAGGTCATGAGAGAGGAGCTCCCGTGATGAAATTAGTGTCCTTATAAGATGGTAAAGAGACGGGAGCTCTTTCTGTCTCCACCATGTGAGGACACAATAACTAAGTAGCCGGACACAAGCCAGGAGGGGAGCCCTTAGCAGAGCTCAGCCATGTTGGCACACTGATCCCAGATTTTCAGCCTCCACACTCTGAAGATAAATATTTGTGTTTAAGCCACTCAGGCTGTGGTATCTTCTTACAGCATTGACTAAGACAACCATTTGGGCTGGAGTTTTCCTGGGACATCAGAGAAGCAACAAAGAAGCAGGTGTGGTGACCTAAAGGCATAGAACACAGAATGCCAAGGCCATTGGGCTCAAAATTCTCGAAGTCCTGGACAGATCAATCCATCCAAGTAAGTTTAAAAGTGTGCCACTGCATGCTGGCGTTTCAGTCAAACAGCTACATTTATCAGGCTGTGAACTGAAAGCTGGGTTCCTACATAGCGCTGTTGAGGAGCACTGAACGAGGAGTCAGACACCAGGGCATTCATAATGATTCTGCCACCAATCATGTAGGTGAAATGAGAGCAATTACTTGAGCTCTCTGGGGTCCTGTTTGCTCAGCTCTAAAACGGATACGAATATAAATGATGATGCTGGATGGCATCATCCTGCAAGGTCTCTTCCAGCTCTAATACTCTTTCACTTCCAGGGATTCTGCTAGGGCTGTTGTGTGGCAATCCCTGGCAGCAAAACCAGAAATACACTGGGATAGGTCCTCTGAAATAACTTCACAGGCTCTGGCCTGACTATGCGGCTAGGAAAGGCTAGGGGCTGATACATCACAAGTCTGAGAAATACAGTCACATTGTCAAGAAGACTTCGGGTCCAATTTAAAAGCCAAGTCAGAAATGAGGAAAGGCATTCCAAAGAACAGTGCAAATGCTAGTAAAAAACCCACAGTGTGCTGAAATGTGGCAATGACTATTGATCCTGAGTTAGATTTTCAAGTCACAATCGCACCTATAGATCTTAGTCAACACCACCATATTTTAAATAGAATATACAAAGAATTCCCCAGCTTTTACCTTTCTTTGCTTTCACACATAATGTATGTGTATGTATAACCACTGTTACTAGCCTTTCTTTGGACCATCTGAGCAAGTTATAGTCCTGATGTCTCATTTTTCTCGTAATACAACCCTGCAAGTTAGGACGTCATCAATGACATGACTTTATCTTTTAATCCTTAGAATTTAATTTAAATTTCATCAATGATTCTAGTGAAATCTTTTTTTTTTCCAGGTTCAGAATTCCATTTAAGAACACCCATCACATTTATTTGTCATGACTCTTAGGTTTTCTCCTAACCAGAAGACTTCCTCTATCTTTCTGTGTTCTTCTTGAGCCTCACAGTTTTAAAGAATATGGGTCTTAAATATTGTCAGGTGACCCTGAATCTGGGTCCACCTAAGGTTTCCTCATTACTAGACTCAAGAAATGTTTTCTTGGCAGGGAAACCAAAGAAATCCCACACTTTTCTCCGTGCTTCCCATCAGAGGCCCATGATGGTGAAACAGCTTATCAGTGGGGAGGTTAACCTTTAACACCTGGTCATGTTCTTTCAACCAGGCTTCTCCACATAGCCCCCTTCCTCTCTCTCTTTTTGTAACTGATATATTCAAGTTATAGGGAGAGAGCCCAGGATTATGTCAATATCCTGCTCGCCATCAAACCACCATCCACCTGCTGGCTTCCCACTGACCACCCTTCCTGAATCAATTACCACAGGGATCGTGGTGTCTATCTGTCTAACCCTCTTCCTCTGTTTTCTGGTGTGCTGTCACAGGCCCATGATGTCTATCTATCCCATTATTTTTCTTACATTTATCATTAGCATTCTTCTGTAAGGGAAAGCTTTTCTTTTTTCAAGGACCTACTGATTCCTTCAGCTGGTCAGTATCAGTATAGACTTACAAATTCAAGTTTTTATGCAATAGGTTGTAGTCCATCATATTATCATCTATTTTGACGCTCCAACTTCCTCAATTTGGCCAGTGAGAGTATCTAAACGGGTATTGTGACATGTTCTTATCATTTGTTAAGCATTTTCTCACTTTCTGGCACAACAAGATATTCTAAAAGAAATGGGTCCTCAACAATTTCTCCACAGTCTTGGATCCTTCATTGTAGAAACCAAGTACAATGTACTTAGTTGTGCTCATTGCTATGAGAGTGTCTAAGTCTCTAGGTCTATTCAGTGGACACAGCCAAGAAATACATGTATACATGCATGCACACATGTACACACAAACACACAGATACATACATATATCTCTAATTCTGCATCTCTATACCAATATATAGATACAGATATAGACATAAATATGGATTATTTTAACCATTGACTCATACCAATACTTCCAAGTTCAATCCAATGCTTCATGATTCTTTTTAGCTTTGTTTGTAAACACCTTCTCCAACAATGGTAAACTTGGTTTTCCTCATCATTGTCAATATATTGACTTATGTGATCAGTTATACTCATTTGCACAAGCCAAGCAGATTCCCTCCATACCCCAGTGCTCTGTGTCCTCAGGCACACTGCTGGTGGATCTTCGCACTTGTCAGCATCCCCTCCCAACCTAGCACCCCACTCTTCGGCATCTCTGGGCAGAATACCTCTCTTCATCTCGTGGGCCTCCGGGCCATGCTCCTTCATGCTAACATTATGCTGCCAGACCCTCCACACTAAAGATAGAAGAGAAAATTATTGGTGAAAATAAATGATAACTGTAAAAGAACAGAGGTTGTCTTAGGTAAAACTGAATTGTAAGAAAAGCTCATTTTTGACACCACTTAACCCTCTTCCTCTGTTTTCTGGTGTGCTGGCCTCCCTCTCCCTCTCCAGCTCTAGGCATTCCTTTGCCTTATGCTGCTCTCCCTCAGCCCAGATGGCCTCACCAAGGAGCCCTGGCCTGCCTTGCCTTTCCTTCTCATTAACTAATCCTCCCTGACCCCTTCTTTCCTGCAGTTTGATTAATCTTCTTTAGGTGTTGAAAGGAAAATGATCAAAAGAAACAAACAACAGGAAAAAAACCCACAAAGAACGGAAACAAACTCATAAACACAGAGGACAAAGTGTTGGTTACCAAAGGCCAGGGGTGGGGGGTGGGGGGAATGGGTGAAATAGGTGAAGGGGATTAAGAAGCACAAACCTCCTGTTAGAAAATAAATAACTCATAGGGATAAAAAGTATAGCATAGGAGAAATTGTAGGTGATATCATAATAACATTGTATGATAACAGAAGTTAGCTACACTTACTGTGGTAAACCCAGCACAGTATGTAAAATTGTCAATGCACTACATTGTACCCAAAAGACTACTATAACATTGTATGTCAACTACACCTCATTTTTAAAAGAGGAAAATTAAATGAATCTGTCATCAGTGGAATTTCAGACAGTACACAAAAATTAAATGCCTTTTAAACATGGAGACTTTTGAGGAAGCCCAGCCTCTTACAGTACCTTAAAAATATGACTCTACTCTGATTAATTAAGGTAAATACACATGCACCAGTGATTTTCTTTACAATTTTTCAGATTGCATAATGAAAAGCAAAATCACATAAAGATATGCAAGATGTATTTATTATTTATCAAAGTTTTTGAATACCTGCCTGCAGGTCAGTCTCTACTTTCTGTGATAGTGAGTAGATCAGTGTTTGCAACTAATTTGGACTAATTAGGAAAAAATACTGCTGAGCAGCCAAATTAAGCATTAAATAACAATCATTAAGATAATATTTTTGAACTGTAGTGTTTTCCTGTAGTGCAGCTTTTTACTTATAACAAATATTATGAGGTAGAATTTAGATATAGCTTCTTAATTATAACTATAGACTCGAACTGTTAAAGTAATGAAAACAGAAAATAATTATATAGAGTTACCGTGACACTGGTAGTGTATACATGGACGTATTTTTCATTTTATCCTCACACTGAGCTGCTTACTCACTACCCACACTGCTGCTTCTTAATATGGTGACATATGTAAAGATCAAAAACATATTTTAAATAAATGCAGGACTTCTTTTAAATGGCATTTCTCAAATAGTTCACATTTGCATAATATGCGCACACTAATGGTACTAAAGTCATGTGTTGGGAGGAAACACAATTACTTTCTCACAAGGAGCAATCGGTTTCCTACTTGAGATGTTTATTTATACAACCATTGCAACTATCATGCTATGGGGAGAATGAATTTAGTTGTCAAAAGTGCCTAAGCCAAAGGGTGCCTAGGTGGCACAGTTAGTTAAGTGCCAGACCCTTGGTTTTCAGCTCAGATCACGATATCAGGGCCGTGATCTCAGGGTCATGAGACTGAGCTCCACACCTGGCTTCAGGCTCCGCACTCAGTACAGAATCTGCTTAGGACTCTCTTTGCCCCTCCATCCTGCTCTCTCTATTTCTCTCCCTCTAAAATAAATAAATAAAAACATACATAAATCTTAAAAAAAAAAAAAAAAAAAGCCTAAACCACAATCCTCATGTTGGCAGGGAATTGAGTAAGTGAACATTTTTGTAGCAAGAAATGGGGGAGGGGATAAATGCTATGTTTTAATTTCAAATTTTTAGTGAAATGAGAACCAGACAAGACAGTGTGCATTCTTTGAGATCTCAGAAAAAAAAAAAAGAAAAGAAAAGAAAAGAAAAAAATTGCCTATGAGAGAAGAAATTTGTCTTTCCTCCTTTGATATCATGTAAAGAATCTCTTAAAATAAAGAAATAAAACTATAGAAAGGATCAAATCACTTAGGGAGTTGACTGAAAAGTTATTCCATTAAAAAAATTGGCTGTTTTGGGGCACCTGGGTGGTTCAGTGGGTTAAGCCGCTGCCTTCGGCTCAGGTCATGATCTCAGGGTCCTGAGATCGAGTCCCATTTCGGGCTCTCTGCTCAGCGGGGAGCCTGCTTCAGCCCCCCTCTCTCTCTGCCTGCCTCTCTGCCTACTTGTGATCTATCTGTCAAATAAATAAATTTTTAAAAAATTGGTTGTTTTTATCTTAATAAATAGGAAAATAAGGTCTTCACAGAAACATTTCTCTGTTGCTGCCATCACCACTTCACTATGCAAAATGTGTTAAACAGAACAGCAGCAGTGGCATCCGCTGGCACTTAACAGAAATGCAGATTCTGGGGTGCCCGGATAGCTTAGTCAGTGAAGCCTTAGACACTTGCTTTCGGCTTAGGTTGTGATCTCAGGGTCCTGAGATGAGCCCTGCATCAGGTTCAAGATCAACTTGGAGTCTGCTTGAGGAATCCTCTTCCTCTCCGTCTGCTAAGCCTACTCCCCTACCCTGCCACCACCCTGCTCGCTCTCTCTCTCTCTCTCAAATAAATAAACAAAATAAAAATTCTGAAAAGAGAAGAGAAGAGAGAAAAGAAAAAAAAGAAAAGAGAAGAAATGAAATTAAAAGAAATACAGATCCTTGGACCCTACTCTAGATCTATGGAATAAGACTTTGGATTTTCAGAAAATCCTCAAGAGATGCACAAGCCCTAGAGGTTGTAGAGTGCTGACTTTCCCTCACCCAAGTTATTTGCCATGTAGCCACTAGAGGGATTACCAAGGGATTAAGTAGGGGTGACTTATGTAAGGAATTTTGCTGTATTTACAGCAAATCCCAAACTTCTTACCATGAGCTCCAAGGTACTGACAGACATGGTCCCTGGCTCTCCTCCTACTTCATCCAGAGCAATGCTCTCTGGAGCTCAATTTGCTCTATTCACATATCTCCAGGACCTCACACGTTTCTTCCATGTTAAATGGCCTTTCCCTTCTCTCTTCATTTGACTAACTCCTCCTCATGCTCTGGGTTCTGCTCAAATTTGAGTACTTTCCTCAGAGAAGCTCTTTCTAAAGTCCACATACAACTCATGCCCTATTTCTTGGCTGTTCCCCATGCCTGCAAAATGTTCATGGAAGGAGAGGAAGAAAACAGGGTAGTAGAGAAAAGGCTACAGAGAGCTAGGAAGAAACTCTGTCTTTGGTTTTCAGTTTTTGCTTTTGTTAAACCTGGGGAACATATGCCAGATGCCAGACAGCCCTAGCTTTTCTAGCCTAAGGCAAAGAAAACAAGGAAGAAGACCAGGCTGAGGTCAAATAATAAATGAGAATAACTAACAATTCCTGCACTGTTAGAACTAAGAGAATCTGTCACTGGACAAAGAGAAACATGTCTTTTGTTTTTTTTTTTGAGATCTAGGGAAGGTGAGTATAAATGCAATATGCCTTAATAAATCATCTTAATAAATAGTTAATTTATATGATTGATATATTTAGCAAATAGCACTGCTAAGGGTAACATTTAGTACAATTATAATTTTCAGTTGAAAATTGTTAAGTTTTGTTCCAAACATAGTTTAAATTATGGGTCTTAGTTAAACTCTAATATGTGGAAGAGAATATTAACACACTGTACATGAGAAAAATAGAATCAGTATCAGAAGCAGGCATGAACAACAACATATATTTAGCTAATAGTCAAAGAAATGAGCACTCAAACAATAATGAGCTACAATTTCTTAACTTGCTAAATTACTAAAAATATTTTAATTACAATCTACAAGATTGGTCTAGATGAAGTAAAAATAGTAAATTTATTCAATGCCACTATGAGTATAGTTAGAAGGACTATATGGGAAAATACAGAAGGACCATATGGGGAAAAAGGAATGGCCTACATAGCTTTAAAAATGATAGAAATGGACTCTGGAGAGATCAATTTGTCTGTGTGTAAGCAACAGCCATGAAAATACTGATACTTTTTTCTTCTCTTGAAAAGGACACCAGCCCTTGATCATAGGTATTGGCCTGAGGATGGCCACATGCCAGTGTGACTAAAGGACCCATTTGCTGGGTGTTTCAAGAAAAGGTTGTTTTGGTTTTTTTTTTTTCCCTCTCTTCCAAGGAACTATAGCAATAAAGCCTTTTTGTTCCTCTGGATAGAGTTGTATAAGCTGAGGTATCGAGAACTACTGAATGCCGTTTTCTACCTCAAGGGAATCCAGACCAAGGAAAAGTTGCCAGAGAAAAAAGGAAGAAAAGAAAGAAAGGAGGGAAGGAAGGAAAGAAAGGGAAGAAAAAAATGAGACTTAGAACACCAGACTCGGAACTTTAATCAAACAGGATTTTTGGTTAACCAAGAACACCCATCATCTGTATTCTTAAAGCCAACTTACTTAGATTTCTGTTACTTACAAATAAAAACATTCTAACTCATAACTCTGAATGAGTTATCATCTCTGGAAATATAGTTAAAGAAAATGTGTTATAAGATTTTAATTTTATTAAAATTAAATTTGAATTTTAAAGTTAAGTTCTTTATGATTACAGTTGTTCACTGAAACTTTGCATATCTTAAAAAGTGGAAACCATCAGGGCACCTGGGTGGCTCAGTCAGTTAAGTGTACAACTCTTAATTTCAGCTCAGGTCATGATCTCAGGGTCATGAGATCAAGCTCCATGCTGGGCCCCAAGCCTGCTTAAAATTCTCTTTCTCCCTCTCCATCTGCCCACCCACTATCACAACTGTGTGCGTGTGCGTGCATGCGCGCACACACACACACACACACACACACACACAGTGGAAATCATCAAAATGGTCATCAGTAAATGTTAATCTAAGCATGGCATATAATTAATACAGGACTATATAGACTAAAAATAATGATGAAAAATGTATAGCAGCATATATGGGATCATATTAACATAGGGCAGACTATTCCAACTTGTATAAGTTATGAAAATGTTATTCTATGTATACTTATTGTATGTATACTTATTGTATAAGTTATGAAAATGTTCCAAATAGGCTGAAACATTTATACTTAATTGTGCAGATATAATTTCCTTGTATGTCATGATATGTAAAATTTGCAAAGAAATGATTTATGGGGCACTTGCGTGGCTCAGTCAGCTAAGCGTCCGCCTTCGGTTCAGGTCATGGTCTCAGGGTCCTTGGGCTCCCTGCTCAGCGGAGAGCCTGCTTCCCCCTCTCTCTCTCTGCCTGCTGCTCTGCCTACTTGTGCTCTCTGTCAAATAAATAAATAAAATCTTTCAAAATTTTTTCAAAAAATTAAAAAAAAAGAACTGATTTATGTAGTGATCTCCACATGTTACTATGACTGCATTTGTGTTGATTTTATTGTTCATCTCAAATCTTTCAGAGTACAGGTATATTGCATTAAAAGTGGAACAATGATAATGAAAATACAGTATCATTTGACAACGTGGAAAAAAAGACTTACAGAATGAACATAATGCTCAAATATCTTTTTCTCATTGAAATTTAATCTGTTCCATACTGAGTTGATGATCACATTATGTTGTAACACTCTTAAGGTGTTTAGCTTTCAAAATCCCTAGCCCATGTGTTGTCAGAATGGAAGTTCTCCAAGGCAGTAAAAGCAGTATACCACAGAAGGTAAGACCAGGGCTTCCTGGTCCTTCGTTGGCTTCCAATTCTGACTCTGAGGTTTTTAACTGGGTGACCTTGGGCAAGTTACTAAAACTGTCTGTGCCTTAGTCTCCCACTCAGTAAAAGGGGCTTGATAATTACAATATTCATTTCAGGAACTATTGAGTTAAGTGATGCTCTCTATATATGATGCTTGGCTAAGGACTTGGCATGCAGTAGCAAGCAAGTGCTATAAAAGCATTATCTATTATTATTATTATTATAAAGCTGAGACATACATAAATGTCTATGAAGCTAACAGTATGCTGATTCTATTGGGGGGAAAAATGGAAGTAATGTAGAGTATATTGAAAACTATAGGTAGTTTTTTTTTTTTAATTATTAGACTCCACTCCTCACCAAAGTTACCTTCCACGACCACACTTGCTATTTGACAACTCAAATAAAAATAAAGAAGCTCTTCTAATAGCAAGGTCAAGACAATTACTCCTACTGTGAAAGAGGGAACTGCTTCAGACATCCAATATTTATAGTTATTCAAAAGATACAAGGCTACATTCTACAATATCTTCTGGTAAAATTAACTCTCAATGGACAAATGCAAAGCAAAATAAAAATATGTATGAGTAAATGTTACTGAAAAGTTAGAAAGAAGGTGCTGTACTTCCACGTAATTCCCACCCTCTGTAGAAGCATCTGCTGGATTGGGCTGCTGTTCAGTTCACAGAGAGAGTTTTTTCCACACAGGAGGACTTCACAATCTCCATTAAAACAACCTTCTCCAGCCACCCACAAACATGCTGTAGGACGCCCAAGAAGAGGGAGTTGATTTTCCTGCCACGTGGCTGCTGGCTTTGTTCACTGGCTGCTCCTTGGCCACCCAGCAGAGATAGACTTTATAGCTTCACACCAGTCACACCCAGGGAAGGGGGAGCTGGAGCACCCCCTGCAGGTCGTCTCCCTGACATTCAACAAGCAGACACATGCACACCGTGATATCAAGCAGGAAATGGTATCCTACCCTTTTTACGAGGTCATCGCTTGTGATTGCAATGGAATCCATACATATTACTCATAAAAAAAAGGGGAGATAAAAAGAGAAAATTGTACAGAACTTTCCGTTTTCCAATGCCCTTCCACATTCATTATTTCATTCATAGGACACTGCCCCCAGACTCATAAGTAGGCAACACCAAATTTCAGCAGCCCTCTCCACGGCAACACCGAGTCCCCCTGCCACCTTAGGTAAGCCACTCAGGGTTTCTCAGGATCCCTATCTGTAAAACTTTTAAGTCTGTCAATAAACAATCAGAGAATAATTGTGAAGATAAAAGAAATGTGCAATCGTATCGTGTGTGAAAACTCCAATGCCACACAAAGATAAGCCTACAGTTGCCCCGGTTCAGAAACACAGAAACAGTTGACTATGTATTTCTTTTCAAGTGCAAGCTCCTCATTGAGAGGATTTTGTATATAATTAAGATGCTTTCGTGATATTAGCTGAGTGCAAAATGTCAATGGCTCTAAGGGTGATGTTTTCTTTTATTGTTCTGTACCAGTTATTCAAACGTGAGAGGAATTGAGACAAAATTATATATTAGCTGCCAGTATTTTCTGTGAAAATGATGAGGTCACTCTTTTTAAATCTTCAATCAAAAATCAGAGTTGGTGGTTCTTCTTTTTATTCTTTAATTTGGGGATTTAGAATTAGTCTTTGCATATAAACATGAATAAATAGACATATTAACCATATCAGTGTCACTTGACACTGACAAATGACAAAAAGGCAAAAGTTGTAAGTGGAGAAAAAAAGATACTATTTTTACACTGTCTGGGTGACCTTGCAAAGGTGTTTTCCCTTTTATTTATTATTAAAAGGGAAATAAATAAAATAAAATATTATTAAAAGGGAAATAAATATTAATCTATTTATTAAATGATAATAAGGTTGCCGACCCCATTATTCCTCTATAATGCGTCACACGCAATGAGTAAGATATCTCGAGTTCCATGAGACATTTTGGAAGAGGACTTCATCATATATGCAGGAATCTCCTAAGGAATGGACTCATAGATAAATCTCAAAATCATGTCTTCCAGTGTTTAAGAATGGAGCACAACAATAAGTATGTCTATTTCAGGAAGGTCTTATTTTACAACAATGCTGCTATGTCTTGTGTGCTGTTAGTATAGAAAATCGATGTAGGGTCAATAGTTCAAGGAGCAGATTACATTGTTCCTTGCAAACTGTACGGTGAGAATAAATAATTATAGTAATTCAGTGCATCTGATACAGTTGACAGTTGGGGAAAGGAGATCCTTGAATGTCTGTTCAGATGTCCTGAATTTCCAGATTTCGTCCAGAATATGATAAAAATGTTAAAGGATCTATTTAGCAGCTGGCTACAATGTGGTACTGTACAACGTCCTCTGAAGGCATCTGTCTACTTGGAGGCAACTGAGGAAGAAACACTTTAGAGAAGGACTGGAAGATGTTATCAAAGAGCTTCTGGATGAAAATATCTACACTCCTCTAAAGATAGTTTCAGATCAAAGCAACAGCATCAACATAAATATATGCAGTAATTATATATACACACACCATGGATGTGCTATTTTAAATGCTGTAACACATTTATGTCGATGACCTTAATTCCACTCTTCCACTCATTTTACCCTCCATTCATTTTCCTTTGGCTTCCTCTCTCAACCCCTCCACATGAAATCAGATTAGTAATGGTTTAACAATCACGATAATAGCTGGAAATAAGCAATTCCTTTTTTTTTTCCCTATAATTTCAAGGGCTTACTGCACGTTAAGTCACCAACGCAAACACATTGCCTTCAAGTAACATATGAATCATCACTGAAAATAGTTTTAACACAAAGCAGAAAGCAAACCAGTAGAGTTCACCTGCACTTTGTTTTTTTAATCTGTTTTTCCCAACCTGAAAACATACAGGTACTTTGAAGTTACCTGGTCTCAAAATTTCAGGAGGTATTATCGTAAACAGTTCACTGCATTTCTGGGAGGCAACTAAGATTCAAAACAGCAAGTGTGTGCTACTGTATTAAAACTATACCTTCCTGTTAAAATTTATAACCAAAGTCCCAGAATGCAAATAAGATGTTCTGATTTTTGAAGACACTGTTTAAAACGTATGTGAGTAGCCGGTGTGTATATTCACAGACCTACTGAGATGGTAGGTAGATTTCAGTTTATCTTTTTCAAGAAGCACTTCAAGAATTTCCAAGCAGACTCAGTTCTCTATGCCAAAGAAACTGTCAGAGAACCTGTCAAGTGAAGCCTGACGCTTAACTCAACATGGAGGGGAGGGCGAAGAAGGGAGAAGGACACTCTCACAGGCAGTGTGAGATCTTCCATCTTCACTCAAAACTTTAAGACTGTTATGACTCACTTGCATAAAACACATAGTGAGCTGGCTTTGGGAATAAAACATCAGTGAGCAAAGGCCTTAGAACATTTATTTGAGTGAAAATATTGCAGAAAAGAGAGAAAGATCAGTATGAAGAACAGAATATATTAATTTTTTTAAGATTTTATTTATTTATTTGACAGACAGAGATCACAAGTAGGCAGAGAGGCAGGCAGAGAGAGAGAGAGGCGGAAGCAGGCTCCCCACTGAGCAGAGAACCCGATGCAGGGCTCGATCCCAGGACTCTGGGATCATGACCTGAGCCAAAGGCAGAGGCTTTAACCCACTGAGCCACCCAGGCGCCCCGGAATATATTTGTTTTTAAAAAGATGTTGAAGGCTCCAACTGTACGGCATGCTAGAAAAAGCAGAACTATGGAGATAGTGAAAAGATCGGTGTTTGCCAGGGATGATAGAGAGAGATGTACAGGCAGAACACAGAGGCTTTTTAGGGCAGTGAAAATGCTCTGTATAATGTATGGGACCCTATACATTTGTCCAAACTATAGACTATACACCAAGAGTGAACTCTAAGGTAAGCTGTGGACTCGGTGATTATGATGGGTCAGTGTAGGTTCATCCTTGGCAATAAATGTACCCCTCTGGGGAGTGATGCTGGGGACATATCTGTGTGTGGATATAAGGGAAATCTTTCATCCTTCCTCTGAATTTTGTGATAAACCTAAAACAGATCTAAAAAATAGTCTTAATTTTTCTTTTTAGTCTGATAAGTTGATAATCAAAGATGTAAGCATTTCATTACATAGTCAAATATAATAGAACCCTTCTATGAAAGTTGTGTTAAATGTAGGATTTAAAGGCATATCGAGAAACAGATTTCTTTATGATTGTATCTCAACAGAATATAATAATAGGTTGTGTCATAACTGGGTTGTAGTACTCCCTTTTCTCTACACCAAAAATTTACTCACTTGGTGAATACTCCATGATCTGTAAACAGAGATGGAGGGTGTCCACAGATGGAAAGGCTTCCTGGGTAGCACTCGTGAGCATTGGGCTCTCGTCTCCACCACTGGTTGCTGATTGAAATACAGAGTATGTTAACACTTCTGGGCCCAGTGCAATACCTATAAAATAGAAATGTGATATCTACATTGCAGGATTGTTTTTGAAAAGTAAATTAAGCAATATGCTTTACGTGGCATAGGCACAACATAAATATAAGCTCCTTTCTAACATATGGAGTATATCCTACTTTGGTGAACAAAAAGCTCTGTGTATCTACAGATTATTTTATAGCAATGGCCATTAAGTTGTGATATGTAAATTTAGCTACTCAAATTCATAGCAGATGACTGTAAGTTCCTAACCTCTTCTATATCTGGAGTATGTTGTTTAAGATGTTTTAATTCTGTACCCCACCCCAATCTTGGCCACCTATCCTGTCTTTTTTTTCTAACCCCTCCATAGTATTGCTAATCAAATAATAGCTGAAGTTTAGGGAAGTCTTTTGTTTCAAAAGTCAAATCGTAAAGAACAATAAAGGTATCAAATATCCAATTGTTCGAATATACAACATTGAAAAAATTCTTTTATTTAAGATTAACCCAAAGCATGAGGTTTCTAAAGTAATTCTCCTGTAAATAAAATATAAATAACCCATTCTGCTCTAAATAGTTTCTTTTTTAAAGATTTTATTTTTATTTATTTGTTAGAGAGAGAGAGAGCGAACACAGGCAGACAGAGAGGCAGGCAGAGGCAGAGGGAGAAGCAGGCTCCCTGCCGAGCAAGGAGCCAGATGTGGGACTTGATCCCAGGATGCTGAGCCGAAGGCAGCCACTTAACCAACTGAGCCACCCAGGCATTCTGCTCTAAATAGTTTTTTAAAGATATCGAATCATTTAAGGGGATTATATACAGCTTGCTCTATTTTGTAACGGGGATAAACTTAGCATGTCTCACTCTATTTTCTTTGCTGCCATGACCTATAGCTTAGAAACTCCTGCTTAGCCCTATACATAGGCATGTTAACCATTGAAGGGATTTGGCTTACAGTTGAGATTTGCAAAAAACAAAAAACAAACAAACAAAAAAACCTGTTTTTACCCCAAATCAACCTGACTGAAGGAAATAAGGAAGTACATACAGAAATGACCATGCCATGTTTAAGAGTTACAGGAATGACCTGAATGGATTCTTGTACATAAAGATCAACTGACCAAGGGAAAAGAAGTTACTCATCCTTCCCCAATGTCTACGGATGTCAGGCACCTTTTGATTTCAACCTCTCCTTCCTCCTCCTCCTAACATGAAAGGAGCTCACATCTCGTGCTGGGGGAGATGGTTCTTTGGGATAATAGTCCATCATTTCCTCAGTTCTACTTAAAAAAAGAGAGTCACTTTCCTTGCCCCAACATCTTGCCTCTTAACTTACTGGCCTTTTGGGTGGTAAGCAGAATGGGTTCAGACTTTGTTGCAATTTCAGTAAAATTATATCATAAAAAGCAAAGAAATAAAAGCTTAACAAGTCATTAAGAATAGGCGCTAATTCAGGGGCCCCTGGGTGGCTCAGTCAGTTAAGCACGCAACTCTTTTTTTTTTTTAATATTTTTTATTTATTCATTTGACAGAGAAAGAGATCACAAGTGGGCAGAGAGGCAGGCAGAAACAGAGAGAGGGGGAAGCAGGCTCCCCCTGAGCAGAGAGCCAGATGTGGGGCTCGATCCCAGGACCCTGGGATCACGACCCCAGCCGAAGGCAGAGGCCTTAAACCACTGAGCCACCCAGGTGCCCCAAGCTCGCAACTCTTGATTTCAGCTCTGGCCATGAGCTCAGGGTCTTGAGCTTGAGCCCCATGATGAACGCTGCACTGGGCATGGAGCCTGCTTAAGATTCTCTCCCTCCTTCTTCCTCTGCTCCTCCCTTGCCTCTCTCTCTCTTAAAAAAAAAAAAAAAAGGTGATACTTCTGATACAATAAGAAGATCCTTATTTTGTGGATAAGAATATAAATTCTTAAAAACAAGAACAAACTCTGATGGTTGAGATGAAATGACATTCAACATTGAACCAATGCAGCAAAAGAATATAAGAAAGAATCTGTCTATAGATCTTAAGTATTCACACACACACATACACACACACACAAATTATGTGAGGTACCAGATGTGATAGTTAACATGACTGTTAATCATTTCACAATATACACATATATCCAATCATCACATTGTACACTTTAAACATATTTTGTTTTCATTTGTCATTTATACCTCAGTGAGGCTAGAAAAGAAAAAAAAACTAAAGACAGGAAAAATAAATCTATCTGTACATCTATCTATCTATCCACACACACATATTACAGGATCAATGTTTGTAGCATGAGAATAATTCAATCATACAATCACATAGCTCAATACAAAATAATAATCTTGAGAGGCATTTGTATTATTTTGGGGTATGTTTATTTTCAGATTATATTTGTTTATTTTCAGAATTATCAATCAATCCAAAGAGTCAAATACGACAAGTGGTATTCTAGTAGAAGCCAGAAGTATACAGTAAAATGAAGATCAACAAAACCTTCAAAATGTCAAAAATTCTTTGATCATAGGAAAAACTAAAACCTCTGATGGTCCAAATCATGGATTAAAAAAAAAAAAAAAAAAGAATCATGCCTGATAAGACAGAACCAGACACTTAAAATAAGAACCAAAGAAATAAAGGCATTAAGAGAATCAGAACACTCCCAGGCAGAAAACTAACAGACGGAACATGAAGGTGTGAGCACGAGTCTGTAAAGCAACCAGAGTATGGACAATGAGAACCAACAGCCTCCGTTCTGCTTCAGTAAATTTTATGACTATTGAGCAAGGCCCGGTTTTATAAGCAATGACCTCATTCCGTTCTACACAATTTGTTTTCATAAAACACAGTTTGTGGTTCTTTAATTGAGATAAAATAAGTCCCACAGAGAATCAAGCATTCACACATGTGCTATTTTTTGAATTACTTTTTTATTATGGTAAAACATACATAAAATAAAATTTGTGATTTTATTCATTTTAAAGTGTATAATTCAGTGGAATTAATCCATTTGCAAGTTGTCCAACTATCGCTACTGTCCATTTCCAGGACTTCCATCACCCCAAACAGAAACTCCATACTCTATACTGTCTGTCCCCCACTATCATTCCCCAACTTCTAATTCCTGGTCAAACACAGACTTTTTTTTTTAATTGTAATATTTAAACTGTTGTTAGATATAGTCTGCTATATTCCAAGATTAAAGTTCATATATGTTTTTGTCTGTATACTCTGCTCAACACGACACACATCACTTACTTAGGAAGTAATGAAGATCACCCCACAAAATACTGAATGGTTATATTTACTTACTTTACAAAGAATCATTACCCACACATCAAAGACTCAGCAGAGAGAAAGTCATGCTCATCTCTAAGCATAAAAAATATAAATCTCAGCATTTACAGAAAAGCATGTCTGCCTTTCAACCAAAAATTATGTGACACACAAAAGGGTAAGACAAAAATACCACAGTCTAAAGAAACAAAGCAACCATCAGATTCAGACCAGGTTATGGTGCAGATGTTGGAATTAGCAGACAGGGGGTTTAAAATGGCTATAATTAATATATCAATATGCTCTAATGGGGGAAAAAGGCAACATTAAAGGCCGGATAGGTAATTTCAGCCCAGAGATGAAAACTCTAAGAAATTATTTAAATCAAAATGCTAGGATTAATGAAAACAGTAACGAAGATAAATAATAATTTTGACTAGTTCATTAATGGTTCAGCTAGGAAATCACGGGGCTGAAGATAAGTTAATAGAAATTACCCACACTGAAATGCAAAGAGGAAAAAGAGTAAACAAGCAAAACAAAACCCAGATCACCCAAAAGCTATGAAACAGTTTCAAAAGGTCTTACATACTTGTCATTGGACTCCCGAAAGGAAATTAGAGAACAAAACAGAATAAACATTTCAGGAAACAATGGCTGGATCTGATTCTGACACCAATTACAATGCGTGCATGTTTTTTTCCACGAGACCAAGCAATTAATTCTATTCTGACAATGTCTACCTGAAGATAGCATCAGATCCCAAAGGGGAAATTCTCAGTCCTACAAGACTTCAGACACCAGTTGCTAATCCAGGTCATTACTGTGCTTTTGCCCAACCTGCTATAGATCAGGGTTCTAAAGACCCCCTCATTGGCTTTAATTAATTTGCTAGAATGGCTCACAGAATTCAGAGAAACATTTCACTTTACCAGTTGACCAATTTATTAGAAAAAGCTATAATTCAGGGACAGCCAGATTGAGGGAATGCATAGCACAAAGCACGTGGAAGGGATATGGAACTTCCGTGCTCTCCGAGCTGGCCACTGTCCCCAAATTTCAGCATGCTCACCAACACTGAGGCTCTCTGAATACCCTACTTTTAGGATTTTAATGAAGGTTTCCTTATATAGGAATGATTGATAAATCTTTGGCCATTAGTGATTGAAGTCAATTTCTGGCCTCTTTCTCCTCCTTGAAAATCTGGGGTGGGATTGATAATTTTAACCCTCTAATTACATGGTTAGTTCCTCTGATGACCAGCCCCCATTCTTAGGTTGCCTAGGAGTTTTCCAAAAGTTGCCTCATTAACATAACAAAAGATGTCCTATTAGCTCTTCACTTAGGAAACTCCAAGAGTTTTAGGAGCTCTATGCGGGGAGTAAGTGCATAGTTTCTTATTATAAACCACAATATCACACTGAGTATTTTCCAAAATTAGTGATAGACAGCAAACCACAAATCCAAGAAGCTCATAGGTCACCAGACAGGACAAATACCCCAAAGAAAGGCTCATTTTGGTGCAACCTATTCAAACTGCTGAAAATCAAGTCCAAAGAAAGAATCTTTAAACACTAGAGAGGGAATCACATCATGTACAGAGAAACAAGTATAAAGATTACCATGGACTTATCTCCAGATATTATGCAAGAAAGAAGACAAGACACCTTAAAGCGAGAAGAGGAAAAAAAAAATCTGTTAACCTAGAATTATTTACCCAGTGGTAATAGTCTTAAAAAGTGAAGGAGAAATAGACTCACAGATAGACAAAAACAGGGAATTGGATGACAGCAGACCTACTCTGATGAAAAGTTAAAGGGAGTTCTTCCAGAAAAAAAAAAAAAAAATCTAAGTCAGAAACTTAGATCTATACAAAGAAATGGAAACTGTCACAAAGGAAAGAAAGATAGGACAACGTCCCCTTAAATTTTGACAATAATGGCATAAGGGATGGGAGGGAAGAAATGTTGAAATCCTGAAATCTTACAGTATAAAATTAAGCTGTATGAAAAAAAATGGAGAACATGGGTTGTCTCACATTTTAAAACAATCCTAAAAATTACAGTGGTTGCCAATAATAAATTATAAAGTTGAATGAAATATTACTCAAATGTCAATAATTTTTAAAAAAACAAATGATTATGCTAAAAGAATCACTCTATTCTCTATACTTTAGCAATAATATTATGTTGCCTTTAAAATGATATAAAATTGTTGCTATACAGAAAGACAATCTAATATGTTCACCTTAAAAATAGAAGAAAAAATATAAAATGATGCTGTAGTAACAGTTATTATCTTATTATTATGGATTTGGTGGATTTTATAGTAATTGCCAGCTACTTAGTATTTGTGATTTGTTGCGATTTCTTTTCTCATTTTAAATAAACCTTTATCTTTATTCCTAATTTAGTATTTATTGTTTTGTATTTGTTTATAAAATTCCATATACATCAATCTTCACAAAATCTGAATGGATCCCCGGTTTTAAAATAATAACTCACTGTTGTATGATGCTCTACAGTTGATTGGCATGAGGTGAAAACTTCACAAATACTAACAAATTCTCAGAATTCTCTTCTGAATGACAAAAAATAGAGGTGAAGCATAACAGTTAAATCACTTTATTGTAGGATAATAAACCATTTATTGTAAAACATCCTAAGAATATATCATTAGGATATGGTTTTTTCACTGTTTAGAAAGATCTGGGAGATTATTCCATAGAACTACTGCCCCAGCAGCTGAGGAAGCTCATCCCCAGATTAAGTCACTTTTCCATAGTCAATGGCATTAGTTGCAGAGCTGAGACGATAATTTAGTTTTAAGTAGATTGTCACTGAAATGCTACTGGGAAAAGAAATAGGATGAAATCGGATTTCCAGAGAGGATTCCTGAAACCCAGAAGGAGGTGGAGATCTCCAGAAGAAGCAGCCAGAAGCCTAGGAGCTAGTTCTGCAAGACCCCTGAGGGCACAAAAAGTGCAGGGTGCAGTTCTCAGGCCCAGCCATCAAATTTTAGGTCAACCTGGTGGAATTGAATATATTGAGGAACTCCATCTGACAGAGAAAATTTTAATTTGTGGTCCTTCAGAATTGCCCTTTCAATGAGTCCAGCTCATCCCTAAACATGCCTTCTGGGAAGACTTAAAAACTGCTACCTGAGACAGCTTTCCACTCAGAGGCTCATCCAGGTCACCTTCCTTCTGGTCCTCAGCAGCAACCCCCCTACCTCCACACTAACCCACCCTACACTTTCTCCTCACCCACACTTGCCACCATATTGCTCCTCAACTCCCGCTGTTTACCTTCCTGCCTCAACAAGAGTCTAGTTTAGACTCATTTTCTCATATGACCACAGAACTTCTGTTTCTGAGAGAGAAGCTTTCACTTCAATCATAGGGAAATAATTTGCTACATCCAGTTTTTCTCTTGTTTCCCAACTTCAGAGCTGTGGGTTGGATGAGAATAAGTAAAGTGTAGCTCTAGGATTGTGAAGGTCCGTAATTTCATAATACTGGATGCAACTCCTGAAGCATCTGTATGGGGTACAGATTTGTCCAGTTCTCTGAGTCCGTGATCTAATCTAGATTTCTGTTTCCTGTAGTTACTCAGTCTTTGGCAATATCTGTAAAACTATTGTGACTGAACATCAATGTATTTCAACCCAAATGGAGAAACTGGTACAAGGAGGACTTTTGCAAGTTCTTGAATTCACCTGGTGTCTTACAAAACTATTGAACTGAGTACCAACAAGCAACACAGGACTGATGCAGATGTAAAGATGTGGTCCATCTTAATCTACTTACTATAAAATCACTATGCCTTGTGTTGGGTGGAAACCAAGGAAGAAAAATCAACTTACAATACTTTTCCTTTCGTTTGAAATAACAAACATCCTCCCTCTAAAGTGACACAACATAATCCTAAATGAGTTTTTCTGAACTTGTCCCTGCTCTATCTAATAAGACAAGCAAATAGATACAAATCATTTGTACCATTTTTATGTGAATAATTTACATTCTTAAATTTTCCTCTCATTACTGGTATCATTTCTAGTACACTAAAACTAATAATAAAAAGGATATGTGGAGGGACACCTGGGTGGCTCAGTTGGTTAAGCGGCTGCCTTCAGCTCAGGTCATGATCCTAGCGTCCTGGGATTGAGTCCCACATTGGGCTCCTTGCTCGGCAGGGAGCCTGCTTCTCCCTCTGACTCTGCCTGCCTTTCTGTCTGCCTGTGCTTGCGCTCTCTCTCTCTCTCTCTAATAAATAAATAAATAAAATCTAAAAAAAAAGGATATGTGGACAGTATTATTTAAATAATACCATCTACCTAAGTGTTGGTTACCTACTATATGCTGGGACCAATAAATTTGTTATTTATATTATTCCCATAACACGTAGATGCTAAGTATTATAGTCCCATATTTATGACAGAATAAATGTTCATAAAAGTTAAATGATTATCCCAAAATTAGGCGTACAGCAACCTTTTTTTCCTCTGCTCTATCTTATGTATAAAATAATGTTTGCCCATAATAAAATGGCCACAAATGCTGTTTAATGAATCAGTGAACATGAATAAACACAGGTCTAGCCAGATGTAAAGCCTATACTTTACTCCATGCTGTGTTCAGTATCATCTTCTTGTATCTAATAAACATTAACAGCAGGTAGTCAAATAGGGGCATAATCTAAATAAAAGAAGCAATGCACAGGTATGGGTTATTGGTTCCCAAACAGTCTGTTATTGTATCACAATCAAGATGCATTCCATTATTTGCTCACTTCTCTATGTTTTTCAAAGAAATGGCAAACTATAATTTGACACCCTCAATACATTCTGAACACCAGTAGACACTCCAGCATAGAACAGTGTGCTGAATATTCCAGAGCTGGGAACACACCTATCAACCATTACCCAGTCCTGCTAGCATCCAGATTTACAGCACAGTTATTTACCATAGCTCCCAACAAGAAAATGCAGTACAATTCGGCAGGTTAGGCCTTTTGCTTGAATCAGGAATCTTTGTTTCTTCTATGACCCCAGCCATTTTCAGAATGCCCAAACCATCAAGAGTTACCAGGTTTCCCACCTGTGGGCATTACTCAGCTAGATCAAGAAAACAATATACACAGATGAAGAAGAGTCTTCCAGGTTGACAGTACTTTCCAGTGGAGTTGAAATGCACCTGTTTGAAACTGACCAGTCCTAGTTTAAAATATCCTGTTATAGACAATGATGGATTCCTCTCCCTGTATGGATGGTTGAGAAACTGGAAGACCCCATTCTGTTAAGTTCTTTTCATATAATAACCCCAGAGGCTGGACTCAATGACAGGTGGCCTGAGCTGCCCACAGGTCTACCAACAAGAGAAAAGATACATCAATAAGCCACAGAGATAAATAAAGCTTGCCACTTCTTTTATATTTTGAAATGATAGTTTTATATCATAAGAAAATAGGCAGAGTTTTGTTCTCTGTCAGCTCTAAATAGGCCATCCAAACTTCAAGTATGACAAGATGATTGTACATCATTTGGGATGATCATTGTCTTTACTGTTCTGAGTTCTCATCACATAGAAAACTTTTTCTCTCCCAATTCACTCCAAAATATTATTTTCAAAGGGAGAGAAGCATAGATATTATCTTATTTTGTAATAGTCACAACTATTACAATTGTACAAGCCCAGAAAGCTACTATATTTTTATGAGAATTCCTCATTTTATAAGTAGTGTTGGTTATTCTGTCACTCAAGCCAAAGCTCCTAAAAATTGGGGGGTTGGAAAAGTAATGGTTACTTCAAGTGTAAGTGTTTTATTAAGATGTCACAGATGAAAATATCATTTTTATAGAATGCAGAAATATGATAGAAACCTACAATAAATCTGTATCAAAGGTAGATATACTTTTAAATTGCAAAAATAAGGATAAAAACAATTTTATTTTCCTTTCATAGCTCCATGTAATTTTCTAACTATTCTGAAATTTGAAAGTATAATGCATTGGTTATTATGTAGATGGGGAAAAAAAGCCCACCAAAATGATTTTTTCTTTTTCTTTTTTTTCCCCCCAAGAACCTAGTGGAGAGTCTGATAAAAGGCAATGGGAGAACACATCACAGGTCTAAAGGAAGCTTGCTAGCTCCTCCAAACCTCAAACTTGGGATGGGTACATCTTGGCCTGACCAAACTCAAAGCAACATAGATCCAGTTTAGCAGTCCTAACGTGGAGATTGAAGAAAGACAACACAAGCATGCAGTAAGTTGTGGATTCTAAAGGCAGAGTCAAAAACATAGCGTGTGACCTTGAGTAAGTAAGTTATTCACACACTATTCCTGTTTCCTCACCTGCAAGATGGAGATAAAAAAACATCCCTACCTCCACAGTCGGGCAACTGCTCTTTAAGCAGGGACCTTACAAGTGGCAGATCTGGGGAAACTCACCTTCCTCCTCTGGGGGAGCAGCACGGCAGAAATATGCTGGGTTTAGAGACTCCAAACAGAGCCATGCATCAGAGACAGAAGCCTCAGTCACAGGCCAGGTGAACGCGGAGTGCAGCCAGAGACCAGGGAGACAGGAGTGATTGCTTTTCTCCAAGGGCGCACTGAGGGGCCCCAAGCTCTTGGCTCCTCCAGGCCAAAGACTGGGAGGCCTCCATTTTCATTTCCATCCTCCAGAGCTCTACTGAAAGAATTCAGGGAACAAAAGCTCCTGAGAGCAAACTCGAGCAGATAAATTAGCCTGGCCCCTGGCGAGGGCGGTGCAACTTCATCTTGGGCAAAGACATTTGAGAATCAGTGCAACAGGCCCCTCCCACAGAAGATCAGCAGGAACACCCACCAAGACCAAGCTCACTGATCAAGGAGAACAGTGGAAATCCAGAGCTAGGGGAAAGCCACACATAGAATTCATGGCTCATGATCCTTTACTTTTACAAAGTTAATTTTTTTTAATTTAATTTTTTTCTTATTCTTTTTTATAAATTTTCCTTTCCTCTTTTAACATTTTTTAAGATTTTATTTATTTATCTGACAGAGATCACAAGCAGGCGGGGGGGGGGGGAGCAGACTCCCTACTGAGCAGAGAACCCGATGCAGAGCTCAATCCCAAGACCCTAGGATCATGACCTGAGCAGAAAGCAGAGGCTTTAACCCGCTGAGCCACCCAGACGCCCCTCTTTTAACATTTTTAACTGGTTTATCTTAACAATATCTTTCTTAAAAAATATTTTTAAACCTTCATTGTTATAGTCATATTTCATCCTTTCATTGTATTTAACCTTATTTTGTGTGTACATATAGGGTTTTTTTTTCTGAAAACTTTTGGGATACAATTTCTTCTACTAGATCAAAATATACCTTAAATTTAGCACATGGCTTTGTTCTAGTCTGCAGCCTCAGCACATTCTCTTTTTTTTTCAACCAACTTTTCTTATCAATTTCTTTTTTTAGAATTTTTAAAAAATTGTCCTCATTACATTCATAGTCCATCCCTCCATTGTGTTTACTCTTATTTGTGTGTGTTTGTGTATGTGTATATATATATATATATATATATATATTGTTTTTTCTCTCTTTAAAATTTTGGGAGGTAATTTCTTCTAAGAGACCAAAATACACCCAAAATAAAATGGGTGGCTCTGTTCTATTCACAAGTCTTATATATATATATATAATATATAAAATATATTATATATATATATATAATTATTTCTTTTTCAAGTCTAATATATATTATATATATATAACCACCCCCCCCCCCCTAGTTTTAGGTCTCTTCTGATTTGGTTAGCATACATTTGGGGGAGTCTTTGCCAAACTTTTAGTATTTTATTCTCTCATTCATATATTCTTATCTGGATAAAATGACAAGGTGGAAAAAATCACCACACACACACACACAAAACAAAAAACAAGAGGCAGTACCAATGCCTAGGGACCTAATCAATACGGACATTGGTAATATGTCAGAACTAGAGTTCAGAATGATGATTCTCAAGGTGTTAGCTGGGCTCAAAAAAGGCATGGAAGATATTAGAGAAACCCTTTCTGGAGAAATAAAAGAACTAAAATTTAACCAAGTTGAAATTTAAAAAGCTATTAAAGAGGTGCAATAAAAAATGGTGGTTCTTACTGCTAGTATAAATGAGGCAGAAGAGAGAATTAGTGATATAGAACACCAAATGACAGAGAATAAAGAAGCTGAGCAAAAGAGAGACAAACAACTACTGGGCCATGAGGGGGAATCGAGAGATAAGTGATACCATAAGTAGAAACAATATCAGAATAATTGGGATTACAGAAGAAAAGAGAAAGAGAGAAGGGGGGGAGCAGAAGGTATGTTGGAGTGAATTATTGTAGAGAATTTCCCTAATATGGCAAACAGAACAAGCATCAAAATCAAGGAGGCACAGAGAATTCCTCTCAAAATCAATAAAAATAGGTCCACACCCTGTCATCTAATAGTAAAGAGGAAATCCTGAAAGCAGCTCAGGACAAGAAATCTATAGAATACTATGGTAGAAATATTAGATTGTCAGCAGACTTATCCATAGAGACCTGGCAGGCCAGAAAGAATTGGCATGATATATTCAGAGCACTAAATGAGAAAGATATGCAGCCAAGAATACTATATCCAGCTAGGCTATAATTGAAAATAGAAGGAGACATTAAAATCTTCCAGGACAAACAAAAATTAAAAGAATTTGCAAACACCAAACCAGCCTGCAGGAAATATTGAAAGTGGTGCTCTAAGCAGAGACAGAGCCTGAAAGTAGTAGACCAGAAAAGAAGAGACAATATACAGTAACAGTCTCCTTACAGGCAATAAAAGGATACTTAATTCATATCTTTCAAGAGTTACTCTGAATGTAAATGAGCTAAATGCCCCAATCAAAAGACACAGGGTATCAGAATGGATTAAAAAAATAATAAAACCCATCAAAATGCTGTCTACAAGAAGCTCATTTTAGACTCAAAGACACCTTCAGATAACAAAATCAAAGAAACATATTGACAATAATACAATAATAGTAGGGGACTTTAATACCCCTCTCACTGAAATGGACAGATCACCCAAGCAAAAGATCAACAAGGAAATAAAGGCCTGAAATGACACACTGAACCAGATGGACATCACAGATATATTCAGAACATACCATCCCAAAGCAACAGAATACACATTCTTCTCTAGTGCCCATGGAACATTCTCCAGAATAGATCACATCCTGGGTCATAAATCAGGTCTCAACCAGTATCAAAAGATTGGGATCATTCCCTGCATATTTTCAGACCACAATGCTCTGAAGCTAGAACTCAATCACAAGAGGAAATTTGGAAAGAACCCAAATACATGGAGACTAAACAGCATCCTTCTAAAGAATGAATGGGCCAACCAGGAAATTAAAGAAGAGTTGAAAAAAATCATGGAAACAAATGATAATGAAAACACAACAATTCAAAATCTGTGGGACACAGCAAAGGCAGTCCTGAGATGAAAATATATAGCGATACAAGCCTTTCTCAAGAAACAAGAAAGGTCTCAATTACACAACCTAATCCTACACCTAAAGGAGCTGGAGAAAGAACAACAAAGAAAGCCTAAACCCAGCAGGAGAAGAGAATTCATAAAGATCAGAGCAGAAATCAATGAAATAGAAACCAAAAAAACAATAGAACAAATCAACGAAACTAGGAGCTGGTTCTTTGAAAGAATTAATAAGATTGATAACCCCTTGGCCAGACTTATCAAAAAGAAAAGAGAAAGGACCCAAATAAATAAAATCAACACCAAACAACCAACACCAAACACCAAACAACAACCAACACCAAAGAAATACAAACAATTATAAGAACATATTAGGAGCAATTCTACACCAGCAAATCTGACAATCTGGAAGAAATGGATGGATTCCTAGAGACATATAAACCACCACAACTGAACCAGGAAGAAATAGAAAACCTGAGCAGACCCATAACCAGTAAGGAGATTAAAGCAGTCATCAAAAATCTCCCAACAAACAAGAGTCCAGGGCCAGAAGGCTTCCCAGAGGAATTCCACCAAACATTTAAAGAAGAATTAATTGCTATTCTACTGAAACTGTTCCAAAAAATAGAAATGGAAGGAAAATGTCCAAACTTATTTTATGAGGCCAGCATTACCTTGATCCCAAAACCAGACAAAGACCCCATCAAAAAAGAGAATTACAGACCAATATCCTTGATGAACGCAGATGCGAAAATTCTCACCAAAATACTAGCCAATAGGATCCAAAAGAACATTAAAAGGATTATTCACCATGACCAAGTGGGACTCATTCCAAGCAAGGTTGGTTCAACATCCGCAAATCAATCAATGTGATACAATACATTAATAAAAGAAAGAACAAAACCATACTATACTCTCAATAGATCCTGAAAAAGCATTTGACAAAGTACAGCATCCTTTCTTGATCAAAACTCTTCAAAGTGTAGGGATAGAGGGTACATACCCAGTATCATCAAAGCCATCTATGAAAAACCCACCTTGAATATCATTCTCAATGGAGAAAAACTGAGAGCTTTTCCACTAAGGTCAGGAACATGGCAGGGAAGTCCATTATCACCACTGCTATTCAACATAGTACTAGAAGTCCTAGCCTCAGCAATCAGACAACAAAAAGAAATTAAAGGCATCCAAGTCGGCAAAGAAGAAGTCAAACTATCACTCTTTGCAGATGATATGATACTATATGTGGAAAACCCAAAAGGCTCCACTCCAAAACTGCTAGAACTTGTACAGGAATTCAGTAAAGTGTCAGGATATAAAATCAATGCACAGAAATCAGTTGCATTTTTATACATCAACAATAAAACAGAAGAAAGAGAAATTAAGGAGTCAATCCCATTTACAATTGCACTCAAAGTCATAAGGTACCTAGAAATAAACCTAACCAAAGAGGCAAAGAATCTGTATTCAGAAAACTATAAAGTACTCATGAAAGAAATTGAGGAAGACACAAAGAAATGGAAAGATGTTCCATGCTCCTGGATTGGAAGAACAAATATTGTGAAAATGTCTATGCTACCTAAAGCAATCTACACATTTAATACAATCCCTATCAAAACACCACCCAGGGGCGCCTGGGTGGCTCAGTGGCTTAAAGCCTCTGCCTTCAGCTCAGGTCATGATCTCAGGGTCCTGGGATTGAGTCCCACATCGGGCTCTCTACTCAGTAGGGAGCCTGCTTCCCTTCCTCTCTCTCTGCCTGCCTCTCTGCCTACTTGTAATCTCTATCAAATAAATAAATAAAATCTTAAAAAAACCACCATCCATTTTTTCCAAAGAAATGGAACAAATAATCCTGAAATTTATATGGAACCAGAAAAGACCCCAGAAAGCCAGAGCAATGTTGAAAAAGAAAGCCAATGTTGGTGGCATCAAAATTCCAGACTTCAAGCTCTATTACAAAGCTGTCATCATCAAGACAGTATGGTACTGGCACAAAAACCAGACACACAGATCAGTGGAATGTAATAGAGAACCCAGAAATAGACCCTCAACCCTATATTCAACTAATCTTTGACAAAGTAGGAAAGACTGTCCAATGGAAAAAAGACAGTCTCTTCAACAAATGGTGTTGGGAAAATTGGACAGCCACACGCAGAAAATTGAAACTGGACCATTTCCTTATACCACATGCAAAAATAGACTCCAAATGGATGAAGGACATCAATATGAGACAGGAATCCATCAAAAACCTTGAGGAGAACACAGGCAGCAACCTCTTTGACCTCAGCTGCAGCAACTTCTTCCTAGAAACATCACTAAAGACAAGGGAAGCAAGGGCAAAAATGAACTATTAGGACTTCATCAAGATCAAAAGCTTTTGCACAGCAAAGGAAACAGTCAACAAAACCAAAGACAACTGATAGAATAGGAGAAGATATTTGCAAATGACATATAAGATAAAGGGCTAATATCCAAAATCTATAAAGAACTTCTCAAACTCAACACCCAAAGAATAAATGATCCAATCAAGAAATGGGCAGAGGACATGAATAGATATTTCTGCAAAGAAGACATCCAGATGGCCAATAGACACATGAAAAAGTGCTCCACATCACTCGGCATCAGGGAAATACAAATCAAAACCACAATGAGATACCACTTCATGCCAGTCAGAAGAGCTAAAATTAACAAGTCAGGAAATGACAGATGCTGGTGAGGATGTGGAGAAAGGGGAACACTCCTACACTGTTGGTGGGAATGCAAGCTGGTGCAGCCACTCTGGAAAACAGCATGGAGGTTTCTCAAAAAGTTGAAAATAGAGCTATCCTATGACCCAGCAATCGCACTACTGGGTATTACCCTAAGGATACAAATGTAGTGATCCAAAGGGGCACGTGCACCCAAATATTTATAGCAGCAATGTCCACAATAGCCAAACTATGAAAAGAATCTAAATGTCCATCAACAGATGAATGGATAAAGAAGATGTGGTATATATGTATACAATGGAATACTATGCAGCCATCTAAAGAAATTAAATCTTGCCATTTGCAAGGACATGGATGGAACTAGAGGATATTATGCTAAGCGAATTAAGTCAATCAGAGAATGACAATTATCATATGATCTCCCTCATAAGAGGAATTTGAGAGGCAGAGTGGGGAGTTTGGGGATGAGGGAAGGAAAAAATGAAACAAGATGCAATCAGGAGGGAGACAAACCATTAGAGACTCTTAATCTCACAAAACAAACAGATTTGCTGGGGGTAGAGGGGGTGTGGAGAGGGTGGTTGTATTATGGACACTGGGGAAGGTATGTGATATGATGAGTACTGTAAAGTGTGTAAGCCTGAAGATTCAAAGACCTGTACCTATGAGGCAAATAATACATTATATGTTAATAAAAATAATTTTTTAAAAAATTCCTACCTCACTCCTACCTAAAAATCACACCTACCTTACTTTTGTAGGAAGAATGGAGTTAGCATTTGTAAAAGGTGTATAACAGTGATATATAGTGAGAGCTATGTGTTTTCTATTATTATTACTGTTATAATTATTATTTATTAACTATTGTGTGGCTCCATGATACTGAAGGCATAGTGATTTCACTCACTGAAACTTAGTTCAATTATGCCTGGGAGCTAATCGATGGTATTAATACCACTTCTCTTTTGAGACTAGAGCTAGGAAAAATATACCAGTCTAGCTTCAGGAGAAGGCAGAAGATTCTAGATAATGGATGTAAATTAATCTTTTAGTAAATGTCATTGAGCTTCCTCTATATTCTTGACAATTTGTTACAAACTGGGAATAGAATAATAAGTGAGAAGATACCACTCAACATCGAAGGACTTGGTTTTCAACTTATGATACAAACAGCCATTGAGAACTTAATAATAAAGTGTATTGGTGATTTTTATAAGTGTGTGTGTGTATGTGTGTGTGTGTGTGTGTTTCCATCCTTAGTGATTCATAGCAGACTACAAGATGCCTACTCTTAAGGAGTTTGAGTATAATAAATTAATTGTCATCATTGTTCCTGAGATGCCTTGGAAGGTACTAGAGCTGACAAAAGAGGAAAGATTAAAACAAAACAAAAGCATGTATTCAAAAAACCAGTTCAACACCAATTTGAAGATATGTTAAATACTCATATTAAATGCATGGAGTACTGTTAAAATTACACAAAGAAAGTACTCATCCCAGAGGTCTATCAGCCTTCATGGTAATGACCCGTATTATTTATTTAACGATCAATATATTTTATTTTCTACTATGGGTCAGACGCTGGTCTAGTTACTTGTGAATATGGCACTTTAAAAAAAACACCAGATGAATAAGCCTGTAAAATATATAATACATAAAGTGTGCTAATTACCATGAATAAAGCCGAATAAAACCTGAAATCTACCTCAAAGGCTTATAATTTTAAAAAAAAAATGTGTCCTTTGGTAAAAAGTCTGCATTGCCTACTTGCTCAGTTCTATCACCATAGCAATCGACAATCCACAGAAAATAGAAAACAGGAGGAATCTTGTCAGGATATACTGGAGAAGCCACCTGCAAAGTGTCTTTCACCTGCACCGCTGAGATCTTTATTCTTGATCTATCTTGTAGGCTCTGGGAACAGCATGATCCACAGCATGCCTGTGCCATGGAGCATTCCCTAGCAGACCCAAGACTGCTCTACTGAGCAAGGCCTGCTTGCAAGCAAGGTGAGCCCTTGGCTGGTGACAGGGAGCCTGGATTCCAGATGGGTTTCCAGCATTCCCTAACTGCTAAGAACGTCTTACTGTGCTCCTGATAGTGAAATGTCAGTGTGAACAATATAGTTTGTGCAGCATGCTGCTTTCCTCCTGGGAGTTTTGGTACATGCTCAGCAGTGGGCACTTACAGGACCAGCCCCCAGCAAAACTCAGGGTACTAAGTCTCTGATGAGCCTCCCCAACAGGCAACACCTCCCATTTGTTGTCACAATTCAGTGCTCAAGGATGTTATTCATGACTCCATTGGGAGAAGACTCTTGGATGTTTGCAAGTGGTTTCCTCTGAAATTTGCTCCATGTGCCTTTCTTTCCCTTTGCTGATTTTGCTTTGAATCCTTTCATTATAATGAATAAATCTAAGTCATGTGTATGACCATATGATGCATTCTGTGAGTGCTTCTAGCGAATCACCGAGGGTGAGGGTGGTCTTGGGACCCCCCCAACTCAACTCCCAAGATGTGTATTTGCTTTCTCTACAAATTGGCAACAAGAAGATTCTGGTAACCGTCCCCTGCCGAGAACCTAATTTAATATAGCAAATATATATCAAAGAACTTAACAGTCCCACATGGTAAGAAACACTGCAACAAATGGGAATTCACATGGTGATTCAATGACCCTTTAAAAAATTGAGGGTTGCAACAGTTCTTAATTTCAAATAACAAAGTTCATTCAAATAACAAAGTAATTTTAAAAAACAAATAATTTAAAAAACAAATAAGGGTATTGATTACTAGCCAGATAATTTTGTCCCCCTTGTACCATAAGCGACAAACTTAGTATAAATCCTTCTCAGCATGCATCATTTTATAAAATTTGTAAGTTAGAAAATAAGTTAGAAAAAAAGGGTTTTCAATAAATGTAAAATATTTACAGTGAGTCTGAGATGTCTAGATTCAAGCTTGGGTACTTCGTATGTGTTCTTTAATCCTAGGTTTGAACTGACTGTATAGAGATGAATGGCAAGCACATCACCCTGACCTCAAGTACCACATGTTTAAAAAAAAAATTACAAACCCCATAAATAGAAGAGTTTAAACATGTATAAGCAGTCATGGTGATTTACCTAACCCATCCTGGAGACCTGAGGAAAAAGTTTCCTGTTGAGGATACATGCATACAGATTCTTATCAAATAATAAATAGATAAAATAGAAAATATTTCATTTTCAAAATATATACAGTAACAATATATTTTTTACCACTTGTAGGTATTTAATAGTCAAAGTAAAGGGTAGTTGTTTGGGGGTGGGAGATATGTGTGCATGAATTATGATTGGTTACATTATTTTGTAATTTACAAGTCTATACAAATTTATAAAGTACAACTCTGAAAATATATCAATCTGGAAGAAAATAAGAAAGTATATTTCCTGATTTGTTCATTTTTTTCCACAAAGAAAGTACAGTGAATTGTCAATTAGAGCATCAGAGACTCACCCAAGTAACTCTGTATAAATCATAATAATTTGCTAAGAAAAAAAGAGTATCAAGCACATGTGAAACTTTGCACTTAGCGTGCGTCTTTAAAACCACAATGACTACTGCAGCAAAAAGAATATGGCAAACAACTACCCCTTACTTTGACTATCAAATACCTACAAGTAGTAGAAATATATTGTTACTGTATATATTTTGAAAATTAAATATTTCCTATTTTATCTATTTATTATTTGGTAATAATCTGTATGCGTGTATCCTCAACAGGAAACTTTTTCCTCAGGTCTCCAGGATGGGTTAGGTAAATCACCATGACTGCCTATACATGTTTAAACTCTTCTATTTATTGGGTTTGTAATTTTTTTTTTTAAACATGTGGTACTTGAGGTCAGGGTGATGTGTTTGCCATTCATGCACGGGGCTGAATGCGGGAGAGAGGCAGCCGAGCTGATGGCTGAGGACTCAGAAGTCAAGTGACTGACGCCACCCTGAGAAACTCTGCAAGTCTCAGGGGTTACATAGAGGCCTCTGAAGACCCTTCTTTGGTTCTCATTTAAGAGGAAAACAAAGTGAGGTATTTCAGTACATTTTTATAAGAATTACTTCAATGCTCATTAATTGCCAAGAAGCAAATTTCCTTTTTTTCTTTAAGAGAGAGAGAGAGGAGGGGTACAGGGGAGAGAGAATCTCAAGCAGATTCCTCCTTGCTAAACACAGAGCCCAACATGAGGTGTGATCTCACAACCCCAAGATCATAACCTGAGCCAAAAGCAGGAGTTGGATGCTTCACTGACTGAGCCACCCAGATGCCCTGAGCAAAGTTCTTTTCTAAATTTTCTTTTGGCATCGTAATATAAATATAAATATAAATATAAATATAAATATGTATATGCACATATATGTGTGTGTATGTATAAAATACATATTTTATATATATATGATTTTGTGACTTTAACCATTTTGAAATTTATAATTCAGGAGTATCTACATTTAAAATGTGCAACCATCATCACTTTTTTTTCGTATTTTTATCTTTTTTCAGTGTTCCAAGATTCATTGTTTATGTGCCACACCCAGTGCTCCATGCAATACGTGCCCTCCGTAATACCCACCACCAGGCTCACCCATCCCCCCACCCTCCTCTCCTCCAAAACCCTTAGTTTGTTTCTCAGAGTCCACAGTTTCTCATGGGTTGTCTCCCCCTTGGAGTCCAATTCACTTCTCCTCTCCTTCACCCAATGTCCTCCATGTTATTCCTTATGCTCCACAAGTAAGCAAAACCATATGATAATTGACTCTCTCTGCTTGACTTATTTCACACAGCATAATCTCCTCCAGTCCTGTCCATGTTGATGCAAAAGTTGGGTATTCATCCTTTCTGATGGAGGCACAATACTCCATTGTATATATGGACCATATCTTCTTTATCCATTCATCTGTTGAAGGGCATCTTGGCTCTCTCCACAGTTTGGTGACTGTGGCCATTGCTGCTATGAACATTGGGGTACAGATGGCCTTTCTTTTCACTACATCTGTATCTTTGGGGTAAATACCCAGTAGCGCAATTGTAGGGTCATAGGAAAGCTCTATTTTTAATTTCATATGGAATCTCCACACTGTTTTCCAAAGTGGCTGCACCAACTTGCATTCCCAACAACAGTGTAAGAGGGTTCCCCTTTGTCCACATCCCTTCCAACACTTGTTTACTGTCTTGTTGATTTTAGCCATTCTAACTGGTGTAAGGTGATATCTCAATGTGGTTTTGATTTGAATCTCCCTGATGGCTAATGATGATGAACAAAACAGAATCAGGAAGAAACTGACAACCTGAATAGACCAATATCTAATAATGAGATTGAAGCAGTGATCAAAAACCTCCCAAAAAACAAGAGCCCAGGACCTGACAGATTCCCTGGAGAATTCTACCAAACATTCAAAGAAGAAATAATACCTATTCTCCTGAAGCTGTTTCAAAAAATAGAAACAGAAGGAAAACTTCCAAACTCTTTCTATGAAGGCAGCATTACCCTGATCCCCAAACCAGGCAAAGGCCCCATCAAAAAGAAGATTTTCAGACCAATATCCCTGACGAATATGGATGCCAAGATTCTCATCACTATTTTTTAAAACTTTTAATCCCCCCAATAGAAACCCTCTAACCATTAATCAATAACTACCCCTTCCCTCCCTTCTCCCAGCCCTTGGAAACTTTGATTCTACTTTCTGTTGCTATGAATTTGCCTGTTGTAGATATTTCATATACATGGAGTCATACAATATATGTCCTTGTGTGTGTGTGTGTGTGTGTGTGTGTGTGTGTGTGTATTTAATTTGGCATGATATTTTCAAGGTTCATCCATGTGGTAGCATATATCAGAATTTAATTCTTTCCCTGGTCAAATGATATTCCATTGTATATATATATTACATTTTGTTTATCCATTCAGTTTTTGACAAGTACTTGGCTTGTTTCTATCTTTTAACTATTGTGAGTAATGTTGCATCAAGGATCAGTATACAGTTCTCTACTTGAATCCCCATTTTTTATTCTTCTGTAATATACTTAGAGATGGAGCTGCTGGATCTTATGGTAATTCTGTGTTTAGTAGCTTGAGGAGCCGCCAAACTGTTTCCCAGAGCAACTGCGCCATTTTATGTTTTCATAAGCCATGCATGAAGTTTCCATTTTTTTCCTACATTTTTGCCAACATTGGTCACATTCTTTTTAAAAAATTACATATGGGGCATCTGGGTGGTTCAGTCGGTTAAGAGTCCAACTATTTTCAGCTCAGGTCATGATCTCAGGGTCACGAGATGGAGCCCTATGTCGGGCTCCAAGGAGTCTGCTCGAGTTTTTCTCCCTCTACACCTCAAGTGCTCTCTCTCTCTCTCTCTCAAATAAATAAATCTTTTAAAAAATACTCATGTATTTGTAGGTATTGCCATTAAAAAATTGCATGTCATGATTTTAATTTTCATTTTCCTCATGACTAATGAGTGTGCTTTTGGCCACTTGGATATCTTCTTTGGAGAGATGTCTATTAAATCCTTCACGCACTTTTCGTTTGGGTTTTTTGTCTTGTGTTGTTGTTTCAGGTATGTTTATTTATTGGGGATTAAATCCTTATCAGATATGATTTACAAATATTCTCTCGAATTCTGTAGTTTGCCTCTTTACCTTCTTGATAATGTACATTTATGCACAATGGTTTCTAATTTGATGATGTCCCATTCTTTTGTCTCTTCTTTTGTTTCCCACACTTTTGCCATTATGTCTAAGAATCCACTTCCAAATCCAAAGTCATGAAGACTTACCACTGTTTTCTTCAAAGATTTATCTGGTTTCAGCTTTCATATATATTTAGACTGTTGATCCATTTTGAGTTAATTTGTGTAACTGGAGTGTGCTGGGGGCTAGCAACTTCTTTAATTCTGGACTGAGATGGGAATGGTATCTGTGATCTCTTTTTCCTCTGTAACAGTTTAAGATATTAAGTAAATGATGCATGTGAATTTTTTTCATTAAATATCATGTCTCACTCAGAGCAGATTTCCTATGAGGCTAATATAGCCTAGGCTTTAGGTCTCTGAACTTTAGGTCCCCTTCTAAGACCCTGGGAAGAACCTTCATGGGAAAGTCACATGCTCATGTTTTTGTAAAATTGGCAAATGTAATATATTTTTTATCTTTTTTTAAAAGATTTTATTTATTTATTTGACAGAGAGAGAGAGAGAGAGAGAGGGATCACAAGTAGGCAGAGAGGCAGGCAGAGAGAGAGGAGGAAGCAGGCTCCCTGCTGAGCAGAGAGCCTGATGCAGATCTCGATCCCAAGACCCTGAGATCATGACCTGAGCCAAAGGCACAGACTTAACCCACTGAGCCACCCAGGAGCCCCCAAATATAAGATATACTTGCTGCAATTGGCTAATGCTACTGTCTCTTTCCACTTAGTCATCCTGTTCCACTTTCCTCATATCAAGAGGCTTGAAGTGGCCACAAGCATTTCTGAAATCCAGCTAAAAGGAAACTGGGAATATGCCATTTTAACTGCAACTTAGAAGGACATTTGGGGCATTTCAATCGTATGAAATGTAAGAAAATTTAAGAGGTTTAAAGTGCTTTCTTTTGTCATCCTTAAATTCATTTCTTACAGAACAAAGACAAAATTCTGATAAAAAAATGAAAGATGAAATAAAGGTCATAAAAATGAGTGATGAAATTAAAACAAATGGTTTGATATCAGGAAGCAAATTATAATAAAATTTTCTTTTTCAGGTCATAACAAAAGTAGCAATGCATGAAAAAGAAGAGATAAACTGTGAACACAAGTAATGAATAAGCTTTGGGATTGTTCCATAAATTCAATTAATGGAGAAGAATGAATCATATGAACACAATAGAAAAGGTTAATTTTCAATACTGACTGATGAAAATAACATAAAATTCATAATATATCTCTACAATGAGGATATTGATAGCAAACTGGCTAATGAATGTAGATAATTGAAAGAGTATTTAAAACTGTTCTCTGCACAAAATCTTGTAATGCCCTGAAATCTCTTATATATGAAAGAAACTTGATATGCGTTTTCTCAAATTTGACTACAATACTTAATAGTGTGCTATAAAGGTGAAATTCTCTAAACTCTCACAAATGAAAACATTACTGACAAACTATTCTAAAGACTGAGTGATCATTTTAATCCCTGTACCAAAATGGTATTACAACATCATGGTTGCATGAGGAGGCCAACAAAACATATGCACTCCAGAAACATAGAGAAAAGTGTGTGGAGATGAGTCAGGCAATTAATGAAACTATTGTTATTTTCTGAATTTGGATGATATTTGTAGAATTTGACAGTTTTTCAAAATCTGCACTTTGTTGTGGTTTTTATTTTATTTTTAAAGATTTTATTTATTATTCATGAGAGAAAGAAAGAGAGAGAGAGGCAGAGGAAGAGGGAGAAGCAGACACCACACTGAGCAGGGAGCCCAACATGGGGCTTGATCACAGGACCCTGATATCATGACCCAAGTCTAAGGTAGACACTTAACCAACTGAGCCACCCAGGTGCCCTGTGGCTTTGATTTTAAATAAAGATTTACTTCTTCTGTACTTAATTTTGTACTTGTATTTTTAAAAAATTCTTTTCTGTAGAGGACCCTCTATAAATTCTGTGATGATTCATGCTATCTAAAGATTCCCAGGGCAATTTTTAAAAATATTCTTCATGTATTATTTCATATAATGGAATGCTTTTGTATGCATTTGTTTGGAGAATTATGTAGTCAATACTCTACCACTGAGCTATACCCCCATTGTTTGGAGAATTATGGATCTGTATTTTAATATTTCAAGGAATTCCACAGGAGGTTATATCAGCCCAAGAATATCATGTGATTCCAATACTGAGACATTTATGTAAAAGTGTGACTACAAATACCCATACAAATACACATTTATGTAAATGCATAATACATAATTATATAAAACTGTTTTTAGGGGTGCCTCAGTGGCTCAGTCAGTTTAGCATCCAACTTTTGATTTAAGCTCAGGTCATGATCTCGAGGTCCTGGGATCCAGCCTCACCTCAGGGAGTGGGGAAAATCCCTGCTTAGTGGGAAGTGTGTTTCTCTCTCTCTCTCTCTCTCTATCCACTCCCCACTCCCACACTCTCTTCTCTCAAATACATAAATAAACCTTTAAAAAAAGACTATTTTTAAGTGTAGATTTTGTTATCATTTAGGTGTGATAGGCCAATAGATTAGAGGACACCTGCCCTTGAAAGATGTTTGTTAGAGTTCCCAAGAGAAGAGGCCATGCCTTGGGTGGCCACACAGGGAAGGACCAGACTAGGTCGGGAGGCAGAAGGGAACAGGAAGAAAACCGCAGCAAGAGACTTTATTGGGAGGAAGGAATGGGCAAGTAAGTGATGGTGGATTGAAGATTGGCTAAGTTGAACAGCTGCAATGGGCTCTCAGGTACAGGGACTATCCCAAGTTATCTGATACTGGGGCCCACAATACCAGACAGATGGAAGGCAAGAGCCCCATGAGAATCCAGTAAAGGAGGTGGATGGGGGTGATGAGCTTTGGATGGTTTAGCTAACCCTGGGAGAGCCAGTGTGTCCCAGGTTGGCAAGGTCTCAAATGTCAAAGCATCTTAAGGAATAGAAAATTGATAATACAGAAATGATTAATACAAAGATGCTTGTATTATTTGTGTAACTTTGTATATCTACAATGAAACTGTACTGGTAACACACAGTTTAGTCCCTATCATTAAAATGACTGAATAATTTCACCATGGCATGTAACTTATAGCCTGCTGTAACCAAAAATATGGAAAACAAGTGGCCAATTCTCTGGGTATTTTAGTTGATTCATTTGGCAAGGTCTACCATTGTCTGCTTAGATTTTAGCTCCTAGTGTATAAAGTATAATCCCACAAAGTTAAGTTGAATGTTTGTAATACACTTAGTGCTCTGCAGTCACACAGAAAGTGAGTCTCCCACAAGATAACCATTAAAAGATTTCCAGTGACCATTTTTTATTGTATTTCTGAATGACATTGGCACCTGTGAGATGGTTCATGTTATGGGTCAACCTGACTAGGCCACAGGATGCCCAGATACTTGCTAAAATATAATCTTTAGTGTGTCTATCAGGGTATTTTTGGATGAGTTTAATATTTAATAGCTAGACAGGGGGAGGAGTCAAGATGGTGGAGAAGTAGCAGGCTGAGACGACATCAGGCAGCAGGAGATCAGCTAGATAGCTTATCAAACCTTCCGAACACCTATGAATCCAAAAGGAGATCAAAGAGAAGAAAAGCAACAATTCTAGAAACAGAAAATTGACCACTTTCTGAAAGGTAGGACCAGCGGAGAAGTGAATCCAATGCGACAGGAAGATAGACCAAGCAGCGGAGCAACATAGCACAAAATCAGGACTTTTAAAAGTCTGCTCCTGGGGCACCTGGGTGGCTCAGTGGGTTAAGTGCCTGCCTTCGGCTCAGGTCATGATCTCAGGGTCCTGGGATCGAGCCCCGCATCAGGCTCTCTGCTCAGCAGGGAGGCTGCTTCCTCCCTCTCTCTGCCTGCCTCTCTGCCTACTTCCGATCTCTTTCTCTCTCTCAAAGAAATAAAATCTTTAGGAAAAAAAAAAAGTCTGCTCCACAGAGGGACATCGCTCCAGAGGCTAAACTGGGGCAAAGACCTTGCAGGGACAGCGTGGCCTCAGGTCCTGCGGGGTCACAGAAGGATTGAGGGTGTCTGAGTGTCCCAGAGCTCACAGGTATTAGAGCGGGGAAGCCGGCTGCAGAGACAGAGCCGAGGAATGACCTCTCAACTCGGGGTTGCCTTGAACCATAATCTGTGACACAGGCCGGTGCTTTGTGCATGGGGTCCCCACAAGATCCGGGAGACTCCTACCTGGGAGAGGCCAGGGATCTGCGGGGTTCGGAGACTCCAGGTGGGGCTATGTGCCAGAGACAGGGATGCTTGGTCACAGGCTGGGTGAACTCAGAGCCAGCTGGAGGCCAGTGAGACAGGAGTGATTGCGCACGATTTTCTCCAAGCACGGCCGTGGCTGGGGAGACGGGAGTGATTAAGCGCTTTTCTCTGAAGGTGCACTGAAAAGTGGGGCCCCAAGCTCTCGGCTCCTCCGAGTTGGAGACTGGGAGGCCGCCATTTTCATTCCCGTCCTCCAGAACTCTACAGAAAACTTTCAAGGAACAAAAGCTCCCAAAAGCGAACCCAAGAAGATTACTTAGCCCGGCCCCTGGTAAGAGCGGTGCAATTCCGCCTGGGACAGAGACACTTGAAAATCACTACAACAGGCCCCGCCCCCAGAAGATCAACAAGAAATCCAGCCAAGACCAAGTTCACTTATCAAGGAGAGCAATGGAATTCCAGAGGAGGAGAAAGCAAAGCATGGAATTCATGGCTTTCTCCCCATGAATCTTTAGTCTTGCAAAGTTAATTAATTTTTAAAAAATTTTTTTCTCTTCTGCTAATTTTTTTAACTTTTACCCTTTCCTCTTTTAACATTTTTAACTAGTTTATCTTAATAACTTTCTTTTAAAAATATCTTTTTTGAACCTTTATTATTATAGTAATATTTTATCCTTCATTGTATCTAACTTTATTCTTTGTAAATAAAGGTTTTTTCTTCTAAAAAATGTGGGGTACAACTTCTTCTAATAGATCAAAATACACCCTAAAGCTAGCAGCGGGCTTGATCTAGTCTCCAGCCCAAGCAAGTTCTCTCCACTTTCTTTTTTTTTTATTCTCCCTACCAACTTACCTTATCAACTCCCTTGTTAGAAATTTAAAAAAATTTTTTTCATCTTTATAGTCATATTTCATCACTTCATTGTGTTTACCCTTATATATGTTTTTCATTCTTTAAAATTTGGGGAGGTAGTTTCTTCTAAGAGACCAAATTACTCAAAAAATTAAGTGGGTGACCCTGTTCTAGGCACCAGTCTAATATATATATCTTTTTTCTTTTTTTATATTTTTTCTTTGTTTGTGTTCTCTTTTTTAAATTTTTTTTCTCTTTTCTGAACTTCTTTTTACCCCTTTCTCCCCCACCACGATTTGGGGTGTCTTCTGATTTGATTAAAGCACATCTTCCTAGGGTCTTTGCCACCCTTTTAGTATTACATTTGCTACTTCATATATTCTTTTTTTTTTTAAGATTTATTTATTTGTTTGACAGACAGAGATCACAAGTAGGCAGAGAGGCAGAGAGAGAGAGAGAGGAGGAAGCAGGCTGTCCACAGAGCAGAGAGCCCAATGCGGGGCTCGATCCCACAACCCTGGGATCACGACCTGAGCTGAAGACAGAGGCCTTAACCCACTGAGCCACCCAAGGGCCCCTCCTTCATATATTCTTATCTGGACACCATAACAAGGCAGAAAAACTCACCACAAAAAAAAGAACAGAGGCAGTACCAAAGGCTAGGTACCTAATCAATACAGACATTGGCAATATGTCAGATCTAGAATTCAGGATGACGATTCTCAAGGTTCTAGCCGGGCTCAAAAAAGACATGGAAGATATTAGAGAAACCCAGTCCAGAGAAATAAAAGCCCTTTCTGGAGAAATAAAAGAACTAAAATCTAACCAAGTTGAAATAAAAAAAGCTATTAATGAGGTGCAATAAAAAATGGAGGCTCTAACAGCTAGGATAAATGAGGCAGAAGAAAGAATTAGTGATATAGAAGACCAAATGACAGAAAATAAAGAAGCTACTAAAAATAAAGAAATAAAGAAAATAAAGAACTACTGGATCATGAGGGGAGAATTCAAGAGATAAGTGATACCATAAGATGAAACAACACTAGAATAATTGGGATTCCAGAAGAAGAAAGAGAGTGGGGAGCAGAAGGTATATTGGAGACAATTATCATAGAGAATTTCCCTAATATAGCAAAGGGAACAAGCATCAAAATCCAGGAGGTGCAGAGAACCCCCCTCAAAATCAATAGGAATAGGTTCACACCCCATCATCTAATAGTAAAATTTACAAGTCTTAGCAACAAAGAGAAAATCCTGAAAGCAGCCTGAGACAAGAAGTCTGTAACATACAATGGTAAAAATATTAGATTGGCAGCAGACTTATCCACAGGGACCTGGCAGACCAGAAAGAACTGGCATGATATATTCAGAGTACTAAATGAGAAAAACATGCAGCCAATTATCATTGAAAATAGAAGGAGAGATAAAAAGTTTCCAGGACAAACAAAAACTGAAAGAATTTGCAAACACCAAACCAGCTCTACAGGAAATATTGAAAGGGGTCCTCTAAGAAAAGAGAGACCCTAAAAGTATTAGATCAGAAAGGAACAGAGACAATATACAGTAACAATCACCTTACAGGCAATACAATGGCACTAAATTCATATCTCTCAATACTTACCCTGAATGTAAATGGGCTAAATGCCCCAATCAAAAGACACAGGGTTTCAGAATGTATAAAAGCAAAACCCATCAATCTGCTGCCTACAAGAAACTCATTTTAGATCCGAAGACACCTCCAGATTGAAAGTGAGGGGATGGAAAACAATTTACCGTGCTAATGGACATTAGAAGAAAGCTGGGGTGGCAATCCTTATATCAGATCAATTAGATTTTAGGCCAAAGACTATAATAGGAAAGGAGGAAGGACACTATATCATACTCAAAGGGGCTGTCCAACAAGAAGATCTAACAATTTTAAATATCTATGCCTCTAACACGGAAGCAGCCAACTATATAAACCAATTAATAACAAAATCAAAGAAACACATCAACAATAATACAATAATAGGAGGGGACTTTAACACGCCCCTCACTGAAATGGACAGATCATCCAAGCAAAAGATCAACAAGGAAATAAAGGTCTTAAATGACACACTGTAGCAGATGGACATCACAGATATATTCAGAACATTCCATCCCAAAGCCACACAATACACATTCTTCTCTAGTGCCCATGGAACATTCTCCAGAATAGATCACATCCTGGGTCTTAAATCAATTCTCAACTGGTATCAAAAGATTGGGATCATTCCCTGCATATTTTCAGACCACAATGCTCTGAAGCTAGAACCCAATCACAAGAGGAAATTTGGAAAGAGCCCAAATACATGGAGACTCAACAGCATCCTTCTAAAAAATGAATGGGTCAACCAGGAAATTAAACAAAGTTGAAAAAAATCATGGAAACAAGTGATAATAAAAACACAACGGTCCAAAATCTGTGGGACACAGCAAAGGCAGTCCTGAGAGGAAAATATATAGGGATACAAGCCTTGCTGAAGAAACAAGAAAGGTCTCAAATACAGAACCTAACCCTACACCTAAAGAAGCTCGAGAAAGAACAATAAAGAAAGCCTAAACCCAGCAGGAGAAGAGAAATAATAAAGATCAAAGCAGAAATCAATGAAACAGAAGCCAAAAAAAACAAAAAACAAAAAGCCAATAGAACAAATCAATGAAACTAGGAGCTGGTTCTTTGAAAGAATTAATAAGATTGATAAAACTCTGGCCAGACTTATCAAAAAGAAAAGAGAAAGGGCCCAAATAAATAAAATCATGAATGAAAGAGGAGAGATTGCAACCAACACCAAAGAAATACAAACAATCATAAGAACATATTATGAGCAAATCTATGCAAACAAATTTGACAATTGGGAAGAAATGGATGCTTTCCTAGAGACATATATACTGTCAAAACTGAACCAGGAAATAATAGAAAACCTGAATAGGCCCATAACCAGTAAGGAGATTGAAACAGTCATCAAAAATCTCCAAACAAACAAAAGCCCAGGGTCAGATGGCTTCCCAGGGGAATTCTACCAAACATTTAAAGAAGAATTAATTCCTATTCTCCTGAAACTGTTCCAAAAAATAGAAATGGAAGGAAAACTTCCAAACTCATTTGATGAGACCAGAAACACCTGGATCCCCAAGCCAGACAAGGATCCCATCAAAAAAGAGAATTACAGACCAATATTCTTGATGAACACAGATGTGAAAATTCTCACCAAAATACTAGCCAATAGGATCCAACAGTACATTAAAAGGATTATTCACCACGACCAAGTGGGATTTATTCCAGGGCAGCAAGGTTGGTTCAACATCCGCAAATCAATCAATGTGACACAATCCATTAACAAAAGAAAGAACAAGAACCATATGATACTCTCAATAGATGCTGAAAAAGCTTTTGACAAAGTACAGCATCCCTTCCTAATCAAAACTCTTCAAAGTGTACGGATAGAGGGCACATCCCTCAATATTATCAAAGCCATCTATGAAAAACCCACCGCAAATATCATTCTCAATGGAGAAAAACTGGGAGCTTTTCCACTAAGGTCAGGAACATGGCAGGGATGTCCATTATCACCACTGCTATTCCACATAGTACTAGAAGTCCTAGCCTCAGCAGTCAGACAACAAAAAGAAATTAAAGGCATCCAAATCAGCAAAGAAGAAGTCAAACTATCACTCTTTGCAGATGATATGATACTATATATGGAAAACCCAAAAGACTCCACTCCAAAACTGCTAGAGCTTGTACAGGAATTCAGTAAAGTGTCAGGATATAAAATCAATGCACAGAAATCAGTTGCCTTTCTTTACACCAACAACAAGACAGAAGAAAGAGAAATTAAGGAGTCAATCCCATTTATAATTACGCCCAAAACCATAAGTTACCTAGGAATAAACCTAACCAAAGAGGCAAACATTCTATACTCAGAAAACTATAAAGTACTCATGAAAGAAATTGAGGAAGACACAAAGAAATGGAAAAATGTTTCATGCTCTTGGATTGGAAGAATAAATATTGTGAAAACGTCTATACTACCTAAAGCTATCTACACATTTAATGCAATGCCTATCAAAATCCCAACCAATTTTTTCAAAGAAATGGAACAAATCATCCTAAAATTTATATGGAACCAGAAAAGACCTCGAATAGCCAAAGGAATATAGAAAAAGAAAGCCAAAGTCGGTGGCATCACAATTCCAGACTTCAAGCTCTATTACAAAGCTGTCATCATCAAGACAGTATGGTACTGGCACAAAAACAGACACATAGATCAATGGAACAGAATAGAGAGCCCAGGAATAGACCCTCAACTCTATGATCAACTAATCTTCGACAAAGCAGGAAAGAATATCCAGTGGAAAAAAGAGAGCCTCATCAACTAATGGTGTTGGGAAAACTGGACAGCCGCATGCAGAAAAATGAAATTGGACCATTTCCTTACACCACACACGAAAATAGACTCAAAATGGATGAAGGACCTCAACCTGAGAAAGGAATCCATCAAAATTCTTGAGGAGAACACAGGCAGCAACCTCTTCAACCTCAGCCACAGCACCTTCTTCCTAGGAACAACGCCAAAGGCAAGGGAAGCAAGGGAAAAAATGAACTATTGGGAGGGACTTCATCAAGATCAAAAGCTTTTGCACAGCAAAGGAAACAGTCAACAAAACCAGAAGACAACTGACAGAATGGGAGAAGATATTTGCAAATAACATATCAGATAAAGGGCTAGTATCCAAAATCTATAAAGAGCTTAGCAAACTCAACACCCAAAGAACAAATAATCCAATCAAGAAATGGGCAGAGGACATAAACAGACATTTCTGCAAAGAAGACATCCAGATGGCCAACAGACATGAAAAAGTGCTCCACATCACTGGGCATCAGGGAAATACAAATCAAAACCATAATGAGATATGACCTCACACCAGTCAGAATGGCTAAAATGAACAAGTCAAGAAATGACAGATGCTGGCGAGGGTGTGGAGAAAGGGGAACCCTCCTACACTGTTGGTGGAATGCAAGCTGGTGCAACCACCCTGGAAAACAGCATGGAGGTTCCTCAAAAAATTGAAAATAGAGCTACCTTATGACCCAGCAATTGCATTACTGGGTATTTACCTTAAAGATACAAATGTAGTGATCCAAAGGGGCACATGCACCCGAATGTTTATAGCAGCAATGTCCACTATAGCTAAGTTATGGAAAGAACCTAGATGTCCATCAACAGATGAATGGATAATGAAGATGTGGTATATATATACAATGTCATAATGCAAACTGAGGGGGGTTGGGGGAGAGGAGTTGGGAAAGGGTGGTAGGGTTACATTATATGTTTAAATAAAAATAAAAATTAAAAATAAATAAATAAATAAATATATTTAATAGCTAGACAGAGTAAAGCAGATTGTCCTCCCTAATGTAGGTGTCCTCATCTAATCAGTGAAAGGACTGAAGAGAACAAAGAGGACAACCCTCCTCCAAGTAGGAGAGAATTCTTCATATCTGATGGCCTGTGGACTGAAGAATTGATTCCCTGGGTCTCCAGCTTGCCACCTGACCCTGAACATCTTGAGATGCACCTGCCTCTATAATCGTGAGTTGATTCCTTATAATAAATCTGTATTTATTATAATATATGTATTTATAAATATTTAAATATATAAATATAAATGTACATCCTATATGGGTCTGTTGTTTTGGAGAAACCTGACTCATACAGAGTGCTAATGAGTTAGCCCTAACAGAACTAATAATGTAATGATACGTAAACTTCCTAGTTTTTGTCATTTCTTGACTCAAATTTCTGTTAAGATGCCTCCTAAGTGTGGGGTTTAATGGCAATTAATTCTATAACTGTCAAGTACTAAGTGGCTCATTTTTTTCCATGTTCTAAGGATCCCTCTAAGGAAACAACATAAATATTAATAAGTAATTATATTGACCGCATTCCACGTTTTAGAAAAGGAACTTGTTAACTCATACCTACAAACGGCCTCAGGGAAACACTAGGCAGTGATCTTTCTTGGTGAATATCATAAGATTACTTATATATTTTGACAGAATTATGCCAGATTTTTAATGACATAAAATGCCTATTCAGCCTAACAATAATAGATATGCTGAGTAAGACTATCTTATTCAGTAAGTGAACAAGCCATTCCATCTTACTAAGTGAAATATGATTGAATTAGTGTAAGAGAATAATCCTCACAGAAATAAAAGCCACACCGGAAGATGCACGAAGGAGACTAGATACTGTTCAATGTGCAGTAAAGTCTGTTCGGAATAAGATTGAAAAGGAGGTGGCATCTCAAGTGAAGAAACTTTTTAAGAAGTAGAATGAAATTATAGTGAACGAAGACAAAAATGGGGAGCTCGTACACACAACACTGAAGGGGAAAAAAAGTGAGAATATAGGAAAAGTGAAAAGACAATAGGCAAATCAGGTCTTTCATTGACAGCTTATTTAACAAAGACTCTGTACTTTTTTGGTTATGAGTCCCATCTAAATTATAAACCTTCCAAGGCAAACCCCAGGTTTGCATCCACCATGATGTCTGCCCGAGGTCACACACTTGAGAAGTGCCACACAAATGTACTGAAGTAATGTAGGATAGCCTCAAATGCAACCAATGTTTACATGTTTTTACTGAAGTCAGAAGTAGAGATGAAGGATGCCTAATAATTTAAAAAATTAACATGGTACAGGAGAGCGGCCATGGGGCATAACATAAATTTTATAATCTGAAATCTCTGGAGGCACAGAAACATGATTTTATTTTCTCACAGACATTTCCAACTCCACAGCATACTCACTTCCCAGGTTAATAATGGGGAGCAGGCTAATATCCTGTCTGTCATGCGGCATTCTGCTTCAACATGTAATCTTAGTGAATTTTTCCAATAATCAGCTGATGGATGGGAAACAAAGATCTTTTTTTTTTTTACATGGAAAATGACTACTTGTGAATATGTCATGTGTGTGGTCTTCCCATATCCCAACCCTATCTGTACAATCCTCCTACACTAAAACTATTAAATGAGATCTGAGGTGACTTGGAAAACAGTCCTATTTCTTTAACAGAGTTTTTGCTAGACTAAGAAAATAAAAATATAGGATACATAGTTCTATTCGAATTTCAAATAAACTATATATATATATGTATTTTAGTCAAAGCATGCCCTATGCAATACTTGGGATATAGTTATACTATAACTTAAATTTGCTGTTTTATCTGAAATTTAAATTGACCTAGGCAGCCCAGATTTTGTCTGGCAATTCTTATAGTGGAATAAAGCTTCTTTTTTATGTGTGATATGATATCATTCACTGCTTTCTTGAATGCAAAAATACAAATCATGTAGACCTTCCTTATTTTTGGTCAAGGGCAAATATGAAAGGATGACTCATGTGGTAAAGTGTGGGGCAGAAGGAAACAAAGTGTATATGGCAAAGGGGCTGGCTGTGGCCAGTGGAAGACATCCTCCAGATGGCTGGGAGACGGTGTCTAGGAATATGAGACAATAGACAATGGAGCATGGGACAGACAAATTGGAATAAAACATAAAAACCACACTAGAGGTGTCCACACAGCAGGCAGAGAGTGACACTGGGAAATTAGGGCATCCCAGATTGCTTCTAACGCACAGGACTTCATCCAGAAGGACAAGCAGCATCTTCATGGGTGACCCCAGAACCAGAACTTCCAGATTCATGCCCACTGTCATTTCAGGCTTATCTCTGACCCTGAATCTCTTCGTAGGGAAAAAACGATAGTAATATCTGAGCTGCCAATGGCCAGAGGACCAAATAAGATAAAAACTATAATCTTTATAAAAGTTTATAAAAAACTATAGTTTTTATAAGATAAAAACTATAACTATAACTGTCATCTGTTATATAAATAAAATTCATTATGTTTCTTCCACTGCTGGTGAATATGAATAAAGTATTATGACATTATCAAAACTAAATTCTAAGCATATAAGTCATGAGGTAAAAGAGATTTAAAATGTGACACTTTTTCATTAGAAAGTACAACTATATATTCAGGTTCTAGCTAGTTTATATGGCTTATTTTAGAATTATTACAGAAATTTCTCTTTTATGCTCTTTCTGAATTTTTTAGGTGTGGAGAATTTTTATCATAATCTTACTTCTTTCAGGCATGAAAATATCTCATCACTGACTCTATCTACTTCCCAAGTCACATATTTTACTTCTATCAAATTTATATTTTTACATCTAAGGAATTTAGGTTTTTTTCTGCAATTGAAAGAAAGAAGAGATATTCCTAAAATAAAAGTTTTATTTTCTACTATTCCAAGAAATCTAAAACAAACAAACAAAAAAAAAGAAAGAAAGAAAAGAAAAAAGGTAGATATAATCAGGTTGCCTCTATTGACGTTAATCTTTTTTGAATTTGAACATTATTCATGTAGCTCATCTTCATTCAATAAAAAGTGACACATTCTCTTAAGAAGAACCACCATAACACAAATAGCTACAGTAAGCTCATTTCATCTAGAAAGTCAAGGTTCCATTTTTCCTCAGTATTCATCTGCTGAACAAGGTCGTGCAGATGTTGAACACGGTCTCACATATATTTGTCCCAGTAAGATGGTGAAACAAAATGTGACACAAATTGATAAACATAGAATAGAAAAATCAGATAGAATGGGACTGTCAAATTATCATCCTCAGAACATAAAATAACTATGTGTGGTATTTGCCCTTGACAACTAGCAGCCCAGTAACTAAACAGGTTTATAATATTTCAAATGCAAAGTTCCAATTTCTAAGATGATTTCTTCTCATATATTAAGACTTAAAGTGAGCTATACATTCCATTTTCACATAAGATGTTCCTCCATGGAAGAATTTATTTGCATTATTCAGAATTGATAGTTGTAAATGTCAGTGAAGGTTGACTCCATTGGTTAAAACTCAATGCAAAGAGCTACATTCATGGGCTCCAGACCCCATGCATTATGTGAGCTTTTCTCTGTTGCAGAACTATGGCCTTCAAAACCTGAGTCTTGGTCCACTACTTATTAAGCCATGGTCAAGCAGGATACACACTAATAAAGCAGGAAAAGGAATTGCAGTAAGCTTCCTTAACAACTATTGATGAGGGTATCCTGTGGGATAGGCACTGTGTTGAGTGCTAGAAACATGCCCATGCGTAAGACAGATGGAACCTATATTCTAGAGGGAGACAGAAGGAAGAAAGGAAGGGAGGGAGCGAAAGGTGGAAGGAAGGAGGAGGGGAGAAATCACAAACAACACCACAGGTTTAGAAAAAATGGACTGATAAGTAATAAGAAATTTAATAAAGAACTGAGATAAAGGATAATAAGATTTCTCTTAGACGTGATTAAAGTATATATCTGAAGAAGAAGCATTTAACTGAAAACCAGTTTGCAAAAGAGCTAGTCATTACCACTATATGGAAGAGAGCTCAAATTGATGAATTCTTTGTATATTATTATATCGAGTATGTCTAAAATTAAGCCATATTTTGTTGAGACAACACAAAGTTCAAATCTGAGATGAGACTGGACTGGTAATGAAGTTTAACTTTATCCAAATGAAGCCAGTGTGCTTGGAAAATCCTTAATGAACAAGATAAAAGACACAATGTATAAATAGCTTTGGGGAACAATGTTACTTAAAATGCTGATAAGGGGCACCTGGGTGGCTCAGATGGTTGAGCCTGACTCTTGGTTTCAGCTCAGGTTATGCATGATCTCAGGGTCCTGGGATCAAGCCCCATACTTGGGGTCCAGCTCAGTGTGGGTATGCTTGTGAATTCTCTCCTTCTCTTTCTGCCCCTCCCCTCACTAGCACTCTCTGTCTCACTCTAAAAATAAATAAATAAATCTTTAAAAAACTAATCTAAAATAAAATGCTGATAAGAACTAAGCAAACCAACTGGAGGCTTATTGTAATACTTTCTATACAAAATGTTAGTGAGTTTGCTTGAATTGACACAAGAAGCACTCCCTGTCACATCTTCTATAGGGAACACTGATTGCTTTGTCCCATCCATTCATTCCCTGCAACCATCTCCACAACCGCAGATTTCTATAGGAGATTTCGTAATGTCGAGGGGAATCCTGATGGGCTCCACATGAGGCCAAGCAGAACATTCTACTCCCTTGACAGAATAGTAAGTTTAGGTTTGGTCTTGTGATCTAAACTGGTCCAAGGAGTGAATTTTGGAACTTTTTCTGGAAATCTGGGGACCCTGAAGCTCACTCCTTATGAACGATGTGACCTATGAAGACTGGAACTGCTAAAACTATTTTCTTATACATGGGGAAAGGATGACGCCAGAGCAAGAGCTAAGTGGATCAAATCTATGAGCTGGAATCTTAATCAAATCATGCATGAAATCAACCAGTTCTGTTCCTTTGAGTTGCTGGCCTCTGAGTTGAGCCAATCATTTCTATTACTATTTTTTTAAAATATATTTTATTTTTTGACAGACAGAGATCACAAGTACGCAGAGAGGCAGGTGGTGGGGTGGGGGGAGGAACAGGCTCCCCGCCGAGCAGAGAGTCTGATGTGGGGCTCAATCCCAGGATGCTGGGATCATGACCTGAACCGAAGGCAGAGGCTTTAACCCACTGAGCCACCCAGGGGCCCCTCTTTACTATTTTAAACAGTTATGGGTTGTTTTTTTTTTAAAGATTTTATTTATTTGAGACAGAGAGAGCATGAGCAATGAAAGAGGCAGAGGCAGAGGGAGAAGCAGGCTCCCCACTGAACAGAGAGCCCGATGTGGGGCTCCATCCCAGGACCCTGAGATCATGACTTGAGCCAAAGGCAGACACCCAACCTACTGAGCCACACAGGCGCCTCAAGTTACATGTTTTTTTTTAAAGATTTTATTTATTTATTTGACACAGAGAGAGAGAGAGATCACAGGCAGGCAGAGAGAGAGGAGGAATCAGGCTCCCTGCTGAGCAGGGAGCCTGATGTGGGTCTCAATCTCAGGACCCTGAGATCATGACCCGAGCTGAAGGCAGAGGCTTAACCCACTGAGCCACCCAGGCGTCCCTCGAGTTACATGTTTTAATCAAATTTTCTTCTATTTATGGCTCAGCTTCTTGTTTGTAAACTGTCTGCTCTCCTCTTTGATGAAGACAATGGATTTCTCTTCCAGCCTTAAAACTTCTTTCCATCTCTGACCTCAGAAGTTTATCAGACCCTCCCACCATAAGGAACTCATGAGCTACACAACGTCATATCTCAAATGAATCAACAGGCCAGGTTATTGTTCCTGGAATCACTCCAGCCTCAGGCTGCATATTCTCTGACACTGTAGTCTTTGGGGCAAGTAGCTACAAATTACTAAACATTCTCTATCAGAATGTAGCGGGATTGAAATCTGAATAAAATACCCTTGGCCTGTTGGTATATATTCTGAGTTTAAGATGATATTTCTATAAACAAGTTGTATTTTAGGAAGGAATTGCTTTTACTTCAATTTTAAAGACTTCAGTTACTGAAATTAAATCACTAGATCTTCCGTGAATACAAATTTTAAGCTAGCTTAAATCATGTGTCTCCACAAACACGGAACTTTCTTGAGACATCCATTTGGATAACCACTTCTGGATAAATTCAGGGACACATGAAATCATTCATGACACAGACATGTATCAGTGTTCCACTTTGTATCAAACAAAATCCATATTTGAAAGAGTAAAAGCTGGGGTGCCTGGGTGGCTAAGTTGGCTAAGCGCCTAACTCTTGGTTTCAGCTCAGGTCATGATCTTAGGGTCATGAGATCAAGCCCTGAAACAGGCTCTGTGCTCAGGGGTGAGTCTGCTTGAGATTCTCTCTCTCCCTCCCCCTCTGCATCTCTGCCCTGCTTTCTCTTGCTCTCTAAAATACATACATAAATAAATAAAAAGAAAGAAATAGTAAAAACTCACCTCTATTCTCAAGGAGTTCATATTATCAGAGACATAAACAAGTAAAATCTAATAGTAATACAATGTGATAAAGATGTCGCCTTCCCAGAGACACTATCATGTAAATTAACCAAAGTTGGTCCCCATCTACTGGCCCTTGGTTCTCTATTTCTTTAAGTGCTCTGAGACCTATTTGCCCACCAGTGGCAAACTCAGATTTTTACACATCAGTTACTAAACATCATCCAATTACTCACATTTTTAGTCTCACTGCTTTATACCTTGCAAAACTGTACCCTATGCCAGCCAGCCATAGATAAGTTAAAACCACAGGGCCATCAAAAACCCCAAACCAATGTTCCCATTAAGAGTGTCTGACAAAGAGACTTCCTGCCAGGCTGCGAGCAACATCACCTAGATGCATAAGCCCTCTTCTCTGGGAGTCTTGCTGAAGGAGGACCTTTTCTAGATGGTGGCTGCCGCACAGAAGCGTCTCATGGTGTGGGATGCTTCCCCTCTATGCCTACCTAGCCAAATAAAGCTTTGGCAAGCTTCGGCCACCTCCAGTCATCTTTTTCCTTGATTGGCCTCCAAATCTTCAAACACTCCCCACAGCACACAAGTCAGATTCAGGAAGAGGGAAGAACAGAGGAAATCTGGGGAGACAAAGAGAGGGATAAGAGCAAAACACAGGAGTGGGGACAAAATTTGCCAAGTTCTGAAATGTAGTGCATGCTGAACACAACCTTCCAGGAATTCGGTGTGAGTGTCAAAGGCAGAAGGGTGAGAAATGAGACCAGACAGGTACACAGCAGGGAGAGTGTATCATGCCAGGGGCTTTGGATTTATCCTGGCAGATGTGGGGAGCTGTTAAGGAATTTTAAACAAGGGAATAAGTGATCAGAATTACATTTTAGGAAGATCAACCTGGCAGCAGTGTGAAGAACAGTTTTGAGGAAAATAGTACCAGAATAAAGTTACCCAAACAAGAAGCCATTACGATAACATCACTATGAAATTATAAGGCCTGGGATATAGAGGCTATGCAAAAATGAATCTGTCTTTCTTTTCTTTTCTTCCTTTCTCTTCTCTTCTCTCCTCTCCTCTCCTCTTCTCTTCTCTTTCTTTCCCTCCCTCCCTTCCCTTTCCTTTCCTTTTCTTCCCTCCCTTCCTCCCTCCCTCTTTCTTTTTCTTTCTTTCTTGAACAAATATAGAAAGGATTTTTTCCAATGGATTTGACATATAGGATGAGAGGATATGAAGCAATCAGTAACTTCCCAGTATCTGGTTTGAGTGAATGGATGTATTGTGGTGAGTTCATTAAAACTGAAATAGAACATTTAGAAGAAGGAATAAGTTTTTTTGTGGGAGATCAACACTGACTTCAACTTTGGAAACATTATCTTCAACTTTGGAAATGAGGTCTTTGGAGTCATTCAAACCATTGAGGACTGACTAGAGATAGGAGGTTCAAACTTCAAAAAAAAAAAAGGTCTGGGTATAAAACAAAAAATTTGGATCTGGTCTATGAGCAGTAGCCTAGGAGAACACACAGAAGTGGCAGCATTATCCAAAGATTGTAATACGTTTAAGAATTGAGGGTGGATCCCTGAGGATGCCAATATATGATGAGTGACAGCAGAAAGTTGTCAAGGACAGAATGGTGATGAGCAAATGAAGGGAGAGGAAGCACACAGAAAGAAGAAGAGGAATGGAAGCTTTCCACAACCTCTTTATAAGATCAGATCAGTTAATAATTTTAAATGTGTAAATAATAGACTTTGGGTTTTGACTCTGAAATATCAAGATAATTGTGATCTCATTTTTATCTTTAAGCTGTGCTCTTCTGACTGTGGAATGGGGTCTACATGCATTGGCCACCTCAGAGTTTGGTTTAAAATTCACCTCCATCTCCTAAAATCTGAGCCAGTGGTCTAGGAGGCAGAGCCAGGAATGTGAGTTTCTTAACCTTCCAGATTTCTTTACACATCTTAACCTACTGTCTTATAAGACAGTAAGAGCTCCCCAAGTGAGCTCCCCAAGTGAGGAGAGAAAGTGAAAGCCAGGTGGAAGGACATGCGGTTTGATTCTAAAAATCTTTAATCTTACTTTCTGTAGTATCCTCAGACCAAGATAGTAAAAAACAGTTAACCATACAAGAAAGATCATATGAGTCATCAATCTCTGAATCCACGTGAAAAGTCAGTATATCTGGAAAGTGAAATAGATTCATTTATTGAACAATGATCTCTATGTTTTTAATGATCAAGGCAAGACCCATAAAATACAAATCTGTGCTGATAATTAACAAAGGGAAATGGGCACTACAGTTATTCTAGCCATGCCAGTGAAATTTAAAATGTCTACAAATTTTTAGTTCACTAGGCATCTTTAAAGTATATATTAACCTGTTATTTTTTAACATATTCTAATATGTATAGGTATTTTAGTAATTAATATGTATTTTAGTATGTCAAAATAAAAATGAGAAGATGTCAGAAGAGAACTGTTCTCAAAGAACAGATGTAAGATGAACTCACACACTTTCTAGCACTCAAAGCAAAAAAGGAAATAAAATTAGGTACTTAACAGTGTGCATAAGGCTAAACCAGATGAACTGATAAGTAGAAACAACTATTTTCAGTCTGGAGTCAGATATTTATTCTAGGAACTTCTCGTTAAACACATACTATAATGCAGTGAACAGTATCTTCTGGACATCTGGAGGGTACAATCAGCAACTGAGACCACATGTATGTTAAAGCCCCCATAAGAAATGTGTGATCATGATCACAATTCTATTTTTCAGATGTCATAAAATGATGGGACAAAAAAAAAATCGAGGTGTGAACTTAGCTGTTGAATAAAGACTTTGATGGACAAGATAGGACGTGCCAGATCATGACAGACACTGAGGCTGCATTGGGGTAGTAATAGTCACAGCTAAGAGAGGAAGAATTTGTGTAGTGACACGGGCAGAGGGGAGGTGGTTAATAAGAGATATGTGTATTTGTGATGGAGATACTGATTCAGGAAGTATTTGTATAAAATTGTAGTTATAAAGTCTGAAGCATGATGGTGGGTGAGACGCCCTGCCGTCAGTCTCAGCTACTTAGGGGATTAAAGGGAAGTTCTCAAACAAGTAAGAAGATAACTTATCTTCTGAAATGGAGAAAATATCAATTGAAAATTTAACATTTTCAGGGCACCTGATGGCCTCAGTCAGTGAGGCATCTGATTCTTGATTTTGGCTCAGGTTCATGACCTCAGGGTCAGGAGATTCAGCCCTGGTTTGGGCTCTGGGCTGGGTGTGGAGCCTTCTTGGGATTCTCTCTCTCCCCCTCTCCCTCTGCTCCTCTTCCTCACCCTGTCCCCACCCCCCTCCTGCCTCCCTACCCACCGCCACCCTGCTCCTAGTCTCATAATCTCTCTTAAAAAACATTTTCTATGTACCATATCTAAACTTGGAATCCCCTAGATCAGGGTAGGCAAACTTTTTCAGTAAAGAGCCAAAGAGTAAATATTTGGGGTGTTGCTGATCACATGCTACTTTCTAGTAGCAAAACAAAAACCATCAATAGTAAATGAATGGGCATTGCTCAGTACCAATAGAAGTTCCTCTATGGACAATGGAAGTTGAATTTCCATATGTCAGAATATCACTTTTATTTTGATTTTTAGAAAATCATTCTTGAATACTGGAGTGTTCCAAAAGAGATGGCAGGCTGGATTTTACCATTAGGGTATATTTTGCCTAGACCCTAGATGTCATTCAACAAGGACTCCTTTCTTCCCACAATAATCTTGATTAGATATAATCTGTAATGAACCTCAAAAATAGATGGTGAGGAATAAAATTCTCCTAAATTAAGTCTGCTGTGACATTTTGTCATTTCAAATGAATAAACAAAATATCCCAAAGTAACAGAGAATTTGTTATATCTTGAGAAAACACTTTTTAATAACATGAAGTAAAATTGTTATATTCTCTGTTGGAGTTTTTTGAAATAAGCACCAAGATATCTTATATGTTAATAAGTGTTTGCCTTCTTTAAAACCATTTTTTTGAAAAAACTTTGTCTCCTTCTTTTCAATCTGCATGTCTGGTTTAATGCCTGATTGATTCTGAGAATACTGATTGAAGTAATTTAACTTTTTTAAAAGTCTTAATTTTATAAATAAACTTATTTCCTTAATATATAAATATTTATAAAAGTTTGAAAGTAAAAATCATATGGCCTGAAGCTTTGCCGTTCCCTTTTTAATATATAAAATACACATTCAATATCTTTTTACCTCTTCAATTTATATGCAAATATTTGTGTGCTATTTTATATTAAAAAATCCTAGTTCAGATGATCTTCTTTGCAATAAGGTAATTTAAATAATTCCCCTCCTAAAAGTTTGAATTTAACCAAAATAAAATGCATATATGCATATTTCTTAATTTTCTTAATTTTAAACCCTTTCTTTCCCATCAAGTATGCTTTTTTATATGCATATGCACTGAAATGCCATTTCTTTAGTGGTGACACTCATGTTAGCCCAAACCAACCAAAGGCACACAAACTACACCATTCACCTCATGATTGTGAACTAATTTATTATGTAGTGGAGATCCTAAATTTCTAATCTCTGGCAATGGGCATTTCTGTATCTTCATATACCAAACAGCTGAACTTACTCAATTCTAAGAACATCTTATTCTCCCTCCCTTCCATGTCAATAAAGTGAATCGCACTGATCCCACCAAAGATTAATCCTCCCACTTGTACTTAGCATCTAATGCTCTCTTGCCTTCTCAAGGATCTTACCCTATAGTATCTCTACAGTTTCCTGCACATTCAAACTTTCACTGCTGTTCTAATTGGAGGTGATTGTTTTTCTTGTTGTTTTGGACCTTGATTAGGATCAAGTTAGACTCATTATAAGCCTTTTTCAATGACACACTCTCATCGCTAATCCATTCATGTGCCTATTTTAATTAATTAGTTATTACTACGTTATTTTAAATAATATAACAAACATGCCTAAAGCCTCCAACCAAAAGAAAATGCCAAGATTTTGACCTATATCTAAGCATTTGGCCTTCCTATCTGATGTAGCCTCATTCTGACTGCCATGCTTATCATTTCATTGTTTTCTAGATATATAGTTGGATCATGTCTATATAGAGAATTAAGAGGATATTTTTCATAATTGTAGCTTCATTAAAACAGTATCATTCTCGGGGTGCGTGGGTGGCTCAGTGGGTTGGACCTCAGCCTTCCACTCAGGTCATGATCTCAGGGTCTTGGCATTGAGCCCTGCATCAGGCTCTCTACTCAGCAGGGAGCCTGCTTCTCCCCCACCCCCCCAGCCTGCTTCTCTGCCTACTTGTGATCTCTGTCTGTCAAATAAACAAATAAAATCTTTAAAACAAACAAACAAACAAACCGGTATCATTCTCTACCTACTCCTTTCGGAGGCTTCCCACTATTATGGACTAAGACTTACCACACATTATGTTTCATTGTAGCTTATTCATGTTGACAACCTGTGTATTTCATCGTGGGAACATAACACAGTTTCTGCTTCCATCTTCCCACCAAGAAGAACTGAGTTGTTTCTGCTCTTATGAAAAGAGTGTTTCCATGAATTTTCTTATATATATCTCCTATTAACACATGCAAGTTTCTCTTAGATCCTTACCTAGATGTTGAACAGCTAAATCATTGCATATGTAAATGATTGACTTCGGAAGGAAATGCCAAAAATGTTTTTACAGTGGCTGCATAGTGGAATTAAACTTCTATTTACTTTTCCCACTAGCAAAGTATAGAAGATTCTGTGGACCCACATCTCTCCTACACTTGGTATGAACAAAATTTATCATTTTGTCAATGGAATGCTTATAAAATGCCACTTAATCATGGTCTTGAATTACATTACCTTGATGACCAGTAATCTTGAACTTCTCTTCATTTATTTATTCTCTGCCAATTTTTCTGATGGACTAGTTGTGCTCATATATTCTCAATACTAATATAGTAATGTGTATTGTGAATATCTTTTTCTGGTTTGTAACTTAGTCTTAAGATTCCTTTAATTTGAAAATTAATCTTTGATAGTTTGGTGAACAAAAGTGATTAGTCTCAGTATTTTAAGTTTAGTAAACTCTTCTAAAATTGTTTTCATGCCTTATTGAAGACAACACCCATATCCTGAGTCCTAAAAATACTCACTTACAATATTTTTTAGTGTTCAAATGTTATTTTTTTTAGATTTAGTCCTAAATCTATATGGAGGTGGTTGTTTTAACAGTGTATTGTAAGAATCCAATTTCAACATTTTCCATATAAATTATTTTTCCAATTAAATTTATTAAAATATCCCTTCCTTCATTCCCCACTCATTGGACATATTACCCTTGGCCTATATCTAATATCTATACCTATAGACATCAGTTGGTTTCTGATATCTTATTGGTTAGTTCGCTTTCCATGAGCAAAAACCTGTCATATTTCCATCACTTTGTAAAAAGTCATTGTAACTATTCTCCTACATACACATGTGTGCATATACATACACACGTGCACATACTTCTTGAACATTTTAGAATCATCTCTAAGTTCCCTGATCAATCCTGTTCAACACTGCATGGGATTTGAAGATGGATCTAGAGAGAAATGACAACTTCATAATATGAAGTCTTCCTATATGTGAACATGGTGTACCTGCCCATCTATTTATTCTTCTTGGTATCTCTCAATAAAGATTTTATCATTCCCCCAGTACAGGTCTTAAGCATACTCTGTTATATTTATTCCTGATTATTGAATATATAATCTGATCATCTCATAAATTGTGTACTTCCTTTTATTACATTTTCTAGTTATTTACAGCTGGTATATAGAAATGTAGTACTACTACTACATTAATATTTTTTAAAATATTTTATTTATTTACTTATTTCTTTATTTAGAGAGCAAGCAGAGGAAGGCCCAGAGGAGAAGGAGAGAGAGAAGTCCAAGCTGACTCCACTCTAGGCATGGAACCCAACACAGGACCTGATCCCATGACCCTGAGATCATGACCCAAGTGGAAACCAGGGGTTAGACGCTCAACCAGCTGAGCCACCCAGGTGCCCCTCTACATTAATCTTATATCCAGCTGCTATTGTGAACTCCCTTATTGTCTTGGATAACTTATCTGTGTATTCCTTAGAGTGTTCAATGTAAACTTAAAAATTGACAGAGATCATTAATTTTGAGGCTGTCTTCTTTGTAAAGTATTTAGAACTGTAATATTCTATATCATACCATTTTACACCTCTCCTATTGAGATAAACAGCTTTCATAGTCATTCAATTCTAAATAATGCTTAAATTTATATTTTGATTTATTCATAGACCCATGTAATAGGTTTTATTTTTGTTTCAAATTATTCAGGTTTTTTAAAAAGATTTTATTTATTTATTTGAGAGAGAGAGTGAGTGAGAGAGAGTATGAGAGGGGAGAAGGTTAGAGGGAGAAGCAGACTCCCCATGGAGCTGGGAGCCTGATGTGAGACTAGATCCCAGCCGGGATCATGACCTGAGCTGAAGGTAGTGGCTTAACCAACTGAGCCATCCAGGCGCCCCTTATTCGGGGTTTTCTAAGCAACTTTTTTATTATTTAATTCTAAATTGATGGTTTTATGGCCAAAGATCTTGATACCAAAGATCTCGATCTGTATGAGATCTATTTTTTAAATGTATTGTGGATTTTTTTTAAGTCCCAATAATCAATTTCTATAAATGTTCAATATGTGCTTCAAATAAGTGCGTATTCTTTCATTGCTAGATGCATAAGTCTCTTTTATGTTATTTTAATTCTATTTAAAACACATGGTCCATCTGTTCTAATATGTCTGCTTCTGTTCAAATCTGTAATCCTGCAGACTTTTTTTTTTTAAATGATTTTGCTCCACCAGTGTCTTTGTGAGCTATTTTATCCCAGAAGGAGAAGTGTATCTGTGGGACGGGGAGTAATTTATTCTGCTTTTTTATCAAATGAGTCTCTGCAGCAAAGGGACCAGCAATTTTAAATTACTTTAAATATATTAAAAGAGATAAGGAAATCTGAAACAAGAAAATAGAATAGAACATAGCCACTCTCTCAAGAATTTTGCAAGGCAGAAGGATGGACCATGCTCTGTGGGCAGGAAGCAGGTAAGCCCAAAGGCATGTCCATTCCTAAGTATGATTGAGCACTATCTATCTGCAGAGAACCACAGTCAATTACTCATCCTCACTACAAACAAGTCTTAGGTCTGATTCTCACCCCTGTCCTAGGGTATCATGATAAAATACAGATTCTACTTTAGGAGGCCTGGATGGGGCAAGATTCCACATCTCTAACAATCTCCCAAATGATTTTATGCTGCTAATCCTAGACAACACTTCAAATACTAGGCTAGATTAAAGTTCTTCCTTTGTTAAAATTGGCATAGCAAATCCTTCTCATCAGGAAAATGAGAGGGAAACCACATTAGAGCAGGTAAGAAAGACTGAGACACAATCTGTCCATAAATTCCACCTCCACTGCAGTAACTCACCACTGGGGGAAACTCAAAACCCAGAGCTCCTCCCTGAGGAGCAAAGCATTCCTAACCCACATTGGGTGCCCCAGTGTTAAGACTAGCACCTGAGAGATGAAACCCCCAAATGTCTTGGCTTTGAAGAACAATGGTGTTCACTCCATGAAATCTGTAAGGCTGTGACAAACTGAGGAATCACTTTTAAACTATTGTAAACAACGAACAGTCCTAAATTTGTATGAAACCACAAATGACCCCATGTGCCAAAGCAATCTTGAGAAAGAAGAACAAAGCTGGTTACGTTACACTCCTTGATTTCATACTACGTTACAAAGCTATAGTATAATATTGGCATAAACACACACACAGATCAATGGAATAGAACAGAAAGCCTAGAAATAAACCCACACACATATGATCAATTCATTTACGACAAAGGAGCCAAGAGTAGACAATGGGGAAATGACAGTCTCTTCAATAAATGGTGTTAGAAAAACCCACATGCAAAAGAATGAAACTAAACCATTGTCTCACACCATTTACTAACGTTAATTTAAAAGGATTAAAGACTTGACCGTACAACCCCACACCATAAAGTCCTAGGAGAAATATGGTTTAATTCTGCTGTGGTCCAAGGACACATTTTATATGCATTCAACTCTTTTCAATCTATTGAGACTTTTATGTCCCGGAATATGATTCTATATCAGTAAACACTCCTATGTGTGCTTGAAATGAATATACATTGCAGCATGTGGGTGGTGCAGTCGTTTAAGTGTCTGACTCTTGCTTTCAGCTCAGGTTGTGATTTCAGGGTCATGAGATGGAGCCCCACATTGGGTTCCATGCTTAGCATAGAGTCTGCTTGAGACTCTCTCCCCCTCTCCCTCTGCCTCTCCCTCCCATGCGCTCTCGAAAGAAAGAAAGAAAGAAAGAAAGAAAGAAAGAAAGAAAGAAAGAAAGAGGTGTGTGGAGGGAGGGAGGGGTGCCTGGGTGGCTCAGTTAAGTGTCTGCTTTCAGCTCAGGTCATGATCCTGGGATCCTGGGATCCAGCCCTGTGTCAGGATCCACACACAGCAGGGAATCTGCTTGTCCCTCTCCTCCCCACTTGTGCTCTCTGTCACTGTCTCTGTCTTTCTCTCTCAAATAAATAAAATAGAAAAGAAAAGAATATGAATTCTAAGGTTTTCACTATTTTGATCGAAAGTATTGTGGTCTTCTCTGCCAGTTCCCAGACCACAGACTGATAAAAAACTAATAGATATTTAAAAATTTTCCCGAACTACAAAGCAGTGATAATCTGACATCAGGTTATTAAGACTGAGTATATGCTCCAAGTAGGTTTGGGGTCTACTGTTGCAATATAACTTTCTCATCCAATCTAACGTAAGAAACAAGGTGAGGTAGAAGAATAAGTGACCTTGGCCTATTGATGTTCCCTTTAATTTTATACAGAATACAAATTGACTAATGGTGGATGAACGTAAAAAAAAAA
>ML102825.1:21160-35222 GCA_003697995.1 Taxidea taxus jeffersonii | reverse complement strand
TACTTGGGTTGCTTCCATATCTTGGCTGTGTAATAATGCTTCATTTAAGGGAGGGGTGCATCTCTCTTCTCAAATGAGCATTTTCATTGACATTGGGTAGATTACTGGATCCTATGGTATTTATAAATTTTGTGAGGAACCCACATCGTGTTTCCCACAGTGGCTGCACCAGTTTGGACTCTGACCAGCAGTGCATGAAGGTATCTTTTGCTCTAGTCCTCAACACTTGTGATTTCTTACAGTTTATCTTCTACCCATTATGACATGGGTGAGATGCTATCTCATTGTTATTTTGCTTTGAATTTCCCCCATGATTAGTGATAGGAAGCACCCTTCCATGTGTCTGTTGCCCATCTTTTTTTCTTTATAGAGAAATGTCTCTTCATGTCCTCTGTTTATTTTTCAATTGGATCATTTGGGTTTGGGTTTTTTTTTTTTTTTTTGGTGTGGCATTGTATAAGTTCTTTATATATTTTGGATATTAACTTCTTTTTTTCTTTTTTTAAAGATTTTATTTATCTATTTGACAGACAGAGATCACAAGTAGGCAGAGAGGCAGGCAGAGAGGAGGAAGCAGGCTCCCCGCTGAGCAGAGAGCCCAATGCGGGGCTCGATCCCAGGACCCTGAGATCATGACCTGAGCCGAAGGCAGAGGCTTAACCCACTGAGCCACCCAGGCGCCCCTGGATATTAACTTCTTATCAGACACATCATTTGTGAACATTTTCTCTCATTCCATATGTTCTCTTTGTGTTCTGCTGGTAGTTTTCTTCACTGAGCAGAAGTTTATATTTCATTGTAATCCCAGTGTATTAATTTTGCCTTTGTGTCCCTTCCCAGAGGAAGCCTTCCTAGAAAACTGTTTCCATGGCTGATATTAAAGAAGTGACAACGTATATTCTTTTAGGAATTTTATGGCTTCAGGTCTCACATGTAAGTCTTTAGTCCATTTTGAGTCTTTCTTGTGCCTGGTGTAAGGAAGTAGTGCGATTTCATTGTTTGTGGGTGGCTGTCCAGTTTTTCCCATCATTTTTTGAAGAGACAGTTCTGTTCCCCATTGTGCATTTCTTTTTTTATTTTATTTTATTTATTTATTTGACAGAGATCACAAGCAGGCAGAGAGGTAGGCAGAAAGGGAGAGGAGGAAGTGGCTCACCGCTGAGCAGGGAGCCCGATGTGGGGCTTGATCCCAGAACACTGGGATCAAGACCTGAGCCAAAGGCAGAGGCTTTAACCCACTGAGCCACCAGGCACCCGTGCATTTCTGATCTCCTTTGTCATGGATGAACTTGCCATACAAGAATGGGGTTATTTCTGGACTGTTTTGTTCATTGATCTGTATGTTCATTTTTGTGCCAGACCATATTGTTTTGATTACTACAGCGTTGTAGCATATCTTGATATACTGGTGATAGGGATTGCATTAAAACTGTGGGTTCCTTTAGGTAGTATGGATATTTTAATATTGGTTCTCCCAGTTGATAAACATGGAATTTGCTCATGAATTTGTTTCTGTCATCTTCAGTTTCTTTCACCAGTGTTGGATGGCTTTCAGAGTACAGGTGTTTTGCCTCCTTGGTTAAGTTCATTGCTAGGTGTTTTAAACTTTTGGGGTAATTGTAAACAGAATTTTTTTTCTTAATTCTCTTTCTGCAATTTCATTAGGAGTGTATAGAAATGCAACAGATCTCTGTATCCTAATTTTGTATCCTGAAACTTTACTGAACTCATTAATCACCCTAGTACTTACTTGGTAGAGTCTTAAGTGTTTTGATGATTTTGACTGTTTTGTCACGAAGTATATTTTTATTAAAAAATATTTTTCCATCAAGTTCTATTTTGTTTCTCCCTCTTCTCAGTAAAGACTCAAGTATTTGAAGGTAAGATTTCAGTGTTCTGTTTTCTTGATAATCTTTTCTTAATACAGCTGTTTGATGTGGTTTCTAATCCAGTAAGAATTAAATGCGTTGACTTATTTTGTCTCATTAGCCCCTTAACTCTTCCCAGTTGCTTTTTCTGGTTTGCAGCCCTCGTGACAACACAGGTTGACTTGCTACCAATTGAGACAGGTGACGACAGGTGGAGGAACAGACTGCACAATTAGGGAGAATCAGATGAATTTACCTCTGGTTTGAAATGTTTAAGAAGCCAGTGATGACGTGATGTGTCAAATCTGGCAGGAGTACGTTGGCATGACCTGGCTGTTGGGGGAAAGGTACAGGCTCACCCTCTGAGCCTGTCAGTCAATAAGCTTGAGGCTTAGAGAAGAAGCTAAATATTGCCAGGCAAAGTGTGTGTCACAAGGGTGATTTAAAAAGCATGTATTATGCATCTTGAGGGGAGAGAGACTAAGGCCAGTGGAGAGTGAGTGGAGGTGGACAGGATGAAAATGGGGATAATGAACGCTTTATGGGCTTCGGGGACTATGATGATTAAGGACCTGGTACATAGTAGGTCCTCAAATGCTGATGCTGAAATGATGAATACAGCATTGGTGGTATAGTAAAGGTGACCTCTGGACAGTAGAGCTCTCCCTCCGTACAGGTTGAAAATCAGCTTGCAGTTTGGAGTGGAATAATAGAATTAAATGCATATGAGAAGATTCTAGAGTCCTGGGCCCTGTTCTGGGTACTTTACATGTGCTATCCACTTATAAGGTGAATATTTCCTGGGTGGTGGTTACCAGTAATGCTGGTGGGGACACTTGCATTTTGGCCCTTCAACATCTTGTGACTTAGGAGGATGAGGAATTAGCCAGGGCCTCTGGCCACTGGTGGTAAAGCAGAGATTGTTCCCCAAGTGTGTTTGATTCCAAGACCAGGTCCACCTGAGCGTCCCACTCTGGTTCTCATGGAGGGGACTCTGGTGGGCAGCAGAAAGACACTGGAGGTCTCTGAGTACCAAAGAGGTGACATTTAGAATAATTAATTTTTCAGTATTTTTCAAGGTGTTTAGAGTGAAGGGGGGGAAACCTGGAAGAACTTGTTATTTTTGGGTTTTGACCTTTGTTTTTAAATTAATTGCATTGATTTATTTGATAATGGAAAACAGAATATAAGGAAATAGAATACTTGATTTTTTTTTCCATTTCTCCACTGGTGATGACAGCAATTTGAACTCTTCATATTTTCTATGAAGAGTGTTGTTTAGTGATAGGATATTAAGCTAAGAGCTTTTACTGTGTTTTTCCCAAAAGATTGATCTCACTGAAATGTTATTTTCATATTTGTTTCCAACATTTAATGCTGCTAAAACACGCTTTTTTTTTTTAAAGATTTTATTTATTTGTTAGAGAGCGCGAGCACAGGCAGACAGAGAGGCAGGCAGAGGCAGAGGGAGAAGCAGGCTCCCTGCCGAGCAAGGAGCCCGATGTGGGACTCGATCCCAGGACGCTGGGATCATGACCTGAGCCGAAGGCAGCCGCTTAACCAACTGAGCCACCCAGGCGTCCCTAAAACATGCTTTCTTCAGGGACCACAGTAATGCTCAAGTGTTATATGCAGTCAGTGCCAGATCACACACCTTTGCTGTTGATGCAGTGGGTAATTTGATTTTATTGGTTTTGGTAAGAATCTTAGAGATTGCCTTTTTGTCTAATTTAGATCAAATTTCTGAGATGATTAAGAATTTCAAGGTAAATGCAGAATTTGCTAAAAAAACATCCAATTTTGAACAGAAGGTAAAATCATCCCCCACACTGTATTTTTGTGGTTTCACCTAGAGTAGTGTCCACTTCTGGTTCACTGATTTTGCCATCTCTTCTTTCATCCCAGTGTTCCCTTTCATTCCATTCTGTACCAGGCTGAATTCAAAGCAAGCATCACATGTGTGAAGTACTGCTTCCTTTATTTCGATGACTTAGTATGGGAGATAGGTTTTGCTGTCACCATAATTAATTTTTTGAATTCTGAATCCTTCATTATATATTTATGTAGATCAAAGCAAAGAAATGTGTTCAAGAAACCGTGTGGCCAAATAAGCTTCCCTCTTATGAAGCCCATAGATTAAGGTAAAAAGAAGTCCTGTCTCTGTCCTGGATTACACTCTAAAAACAGAGATAAAAGTAATGAGTATGTATTCCTAATGTCTGTTATGTTCTGTTGAAGAATGACATAGAGACACTTTAGAGCACTAATGAAAATCCTTAATGACATCATTCAAAGTGTGCACACTCAGTTGCAATCTGGGAGAGATCAGAATGTCAGAGCATCATGACTGCCATATGTCTGCCATTGTGTGTTAGACTCCAGATACTGGGTAGGGAATATTTGAAGAAAAACTGAGGTGTACTGTGATGGTATCTTGCTGAAGACAATATGGTGAAGACAAGATGGGAGCTTATGGTTGGCCGGTGATTGGGTGTGCCAGTAGTCCCAAATCCTGTGAACTCACTTTTCCTTTCTTTCTTGTTCCCCTTCCCTTCCCGCCTTCCTTCCTCCCCACCTTCCAGCTGAAATCCTTTTCCAGGAGACAGTATCCTGACAGTGGAGCAATTCAGATCATTGTTTTTGTTGTTCAGTGTGGCTTGTGTTCTTCTCAACTAGTAGGTGGCAGGAGTTCCCTCGGGAACTATAGGAAATGTCCAGTAGTTAACCGCGCAGTGTTAATGACACCGCCCCAGGCTTGAACTGAAAATTCAGGGCTCTCAAGAGAAACTAGACACATCAGGGAGCCCTGCTTCATCCTTATGTGTTTTGTAGTGATGAGTTAGTTGGTCAGGCCCGGTTTTCTACTGTAATGAAACAGCCTTATGCCATCTCAATCACCAGAGCCTGGATGGACACACAGTGCATCTCGTATGTGCTTTTTATATTTATTTGATGTATTGAGGAGTAGGAATAGAGACCTGTGAAGAGAAGAGGCCTTCAGAGTTGCTGAAGCCTTGCCTGCAGGCTGAAGTTTGAGTGTTTTTAGTTCCTTTGGGGGTTGGGGGGGGCATCAGTTCATCCCTGCGATTGGGTTTGTGGATGTTGCGTTTATAGGGAAGGTGAATGGGAACATTTGAATCCTGCCTTCAGATAACTGGGAGGGAAGAAAGAATTTCACATGGGCTACCAGGTAACAAATACTTCCTTCCCCTCTTAGGAAGCTGGGACTGAAAGAATGTGAGTAGGCGCAAGTGGGGGAAGCAGCTCTCAGGGGACAAACTGAAATGGGCTGCGGAAGACAGCAGGAACTACAAGCGGGTTCAATCCTAACTCCAGTGGCTTACACAGACCTTGCTGGGTTGCTTGGCAACTGTACAGTGTTCAGACCCAGTCACACACAAATATACACCATTGTTCAGAAGACACACATTTTATATACTTATGTTCCAGATGTTCAGTTGAAAATATTTTTTAAAAATTTGTTACTAGGGGCGCCTGGGTGGCTCAGTGGGTTAAAGCCTCTGCCTTCGGCTCAGGTCATGATCCCAGGGTCCTGGGATCGAGCCCCGCATCGGGCTGTCTGCTCAGCGGGGAGCCTGCTTCCTCCTCTCTCTCTGCCTGTCAAATAAATAGATAAAAAATCTTTAAAAAAATTTTTGTTGCTAAAGATTTCCTGATCCCCAGGCTGGTCAGACATTGTGGAAATGTGGTTCCTGGACATGCTTCACTTGTAGCCCTGCAAAACCAGATAAGGATATAAGGAAAAGGAGAATCAGATATTATGATGAAAGATACTCCTTGCAGGATAAATTAGGGAGCTGTCAGGACTGGTAAGGAGATCTTGTCAGCTCAGACTCCCACAGGCATTACACAGTGACTACAAACTGATGTAGCAATAGCTACGAGCCTAGTGTATTTTGATAATCATATGAAATATGTCGTATATGAGAGTTAATTTCTCCTAACAGGAACCCGGGCAGATGAAAGCCCCACTGCACACCTTGTGCTCCACCCGATGAAAGCAGTTGTTGCTCCCAGGAACAGAATGGAAGAAACGCAGGATCAGCTGCAGCAGCCCGAGCTCCCCTTCAGACACCGGGAGCCTGCCTTCTGCCCCGTGTTTCTGAATCCTTCAGCACCTAATGCAGACGGTCCCTGGCTCACGAGTCTCCGAGCATGGGCTTTTGATTGATGTGCTGGCTCCTACAGATCGCTCTTCAGGAAGGTGGCTCAGGACAACTGGGTAAGAATGCTTTTCTCTGCTCCTCTTGTGCACACTCTGCCACAGCTGAGCGTGGGTGCGTTTCTCTCCCGCATCTCGGCTCCTGATCTGGAGAGGGTGATGGCGGGGTGGAGCAGAGCAGGGAGGTTGCCCGCGTGGAGCACAAGTATAGGATTTTAACATAGTTCTTCTGAGGGCGGTGTGAGGTTTTTAAGGTGAAGCTGTTTGTTCAGTGAAGGCCACGTGTGGTAATTCTTAGTGAAACTGATTGATCTGCATCTTCCAAGACTGGAAGAACTCCAAAGACAGAGGCCGCCAGAGGAATCCAGGAGGCAGAAACCAGTCCAGGAGGACCTGACAAGGAGATCCCTCTGTGGGGCGGTAAGGAGCACATTGTGAAATTTCTGCTGCAACATCCACACGATCAGCTGCTTGTTCCAGGCGGTAATCGCCATCTCCTGGAAGCAATCAGAAGAGGTTACTACAGGGAATGGGTTGTCTCACAGAGGTGACAGGATTCTTTCCTCAGATGCCCCCTGCTGCCACCTCTTCGTTACACTTAACTGGAGAGTGGGCACGAGAACAGACATGGGTCAGGGCCCTTTCCACCCTGACACCATGTGGAAGGCTGTTTCTCTTGGTAAGTTTTTCCTGGTAAGCTTTCGTGATTTGTCTTTGCAGATAAATATTCCATAGAAAGTCTGCTTTAAGAAAGCAGACATTTGGAGATCCTATTTTTCTTTTCCAAAATATTTTTGTATTGTGAGCTATAGTACCCCATTAGGGAAGTGAGTTCTTGTGTAATTTCACTCCTCTAGTGTTACTTTATTAGGTAGTATCATGAGAAAACTTTTCAAGTAATACCACATAGTCTCTTTAAGGTAATTTCTGTTCGTGAATACATAGTCCTGTCAGATACATAAAGCAGATGACATACAGTAAAACATTTTAATAAGCCACCCATAACTTATAAGACAGGACAGATGCTGATACTGAGGCATTCTTAATTTTTAATCTGTCCTGTGATGTTTATTAGGAAACCCTTGTTTCATTGTGGGAGAGGGCAGAGATTAACTAGTTGGAAATCAACAGCTGGTTATCAAATACCTAACCCAGGCCTTCTAGAGCCTTCCTTTAGACTGAGGGGACAGGTCTCCCCCTAGTTCAGAGGGACCACCTGAGGCAAGTGGGAAACATGCTGTCTCTCACAAGGGAACCGAGGTAGGAACAGTGTAAGAGGGTGGAAGACCTGGAGCATTTGGTTGGTTTTTTCCCCACCCAGTCTATGCAAATGAGACTAAACTTCCATCCTGGGACGCCTGGGTGGCTCAGTTGGTTAAGCAGCTGCCTTCGGCTCAGGTCATGATCCCAGCGTCCTGGGATCGAGTCCCACATCGGGCTCCTTGCTCGGCAGGGAGCCTGCTTCTCTCTCTGACAAATAAATAAAATCTTTAAAAAAAAAAAAAAAGAAAATAAACTTCCATCCTTCTCTGGCCTCTATCAAATGCAGGACCTGGTGCAGCTTCCGTGAGAGACAGGAACTGTCACTAGTATGGACACTGAGACAGTCAAGGTAAATGCTGTAACCATTTACAGTGCTCTCTCCTGGCCTATAGTTTGTGTGTTCTGGGACGTATCTACTGTATTACTTACAGAAAGTAATTTCTTACAGGGATGTTTTGATGGACTAATGACTAATCAGCTGATGATCACACGTAACTTTGGTATCTTATAATTTTTAGGGGGGTAAAAGTGGTATCACTCAGCTAAGACCATAAGGTCTTATGCAGTCACATACTTGTAGGTGGACTTGAGTTGAACATTACTTACCCCCATCACATAACCGTAGCTGTAATTCAGCCAATCATCACAAGATACTGTAGAGGTTGAGCGTAGCCTGCATGTGTACACGTAACCGTCCACAACAGATAAATACAGCTGAACCACATCCTCCTCACCTGTAACCTTAAAAGGTATGCAAGTACTTAGTGTTGTCCTGCCAAAGCCCCAAAACAGAACTAAATATATGCAACAGATGTAAGGTTAAACATCTAAAATTCTACATAATTGACTACATAATCCCAGCCAATCACTTATAACACTAGCATAATATTTTAATCTATCTGTAGAAACTCTAACTCCCCCCTATTGAATAATCTTACCATGATAGGCCTAAACAACCAATACTTAAATTTCACAATATAAATATTACAAGACATGACAGATCTTCACAAGTGACACCTGTTAATGTAGCTTAATAAATAAAGCAAGGCACTGAAAATGCCTACCTGAGTCATTAGATTCTAAAGATTTGGTCCTAGCCTTGCCATGAGTTCTTAATAAGATTACACATGCAAGCCTCCACACCCAGTGAAAATGCTCTCCAAATCACAAATGATTAAAAGGAACAGGTATCAAGCTCACTATACAAGTAGCTTACAATGCCTTCCTCGGGCAACCCCCACGGGATACAGTAGTGATAAACTAGGCCATAAATTAAAGTTCAACTAAGCTATGTTAAAACAGGTTGGTGGATTTTGTGCCAACCATTGCAGTCATCTGATTAACCCAGATTAATAGGCTATGGTGTAAAATGTGTTAAAGATATTTCCATACAAAAGGTAAGACTCAACTAAGCCATAAGAAGCTACAATTATCATGAAAATAAGGTATGAAAGTGACTCTAATAATTCTGACTACACAGTAACTAAAACCCAAACTAGGATTAGATCCCCCACTATGCTTAGCCTTATGCATAAGTAATTCACTCAACAAAATCATTCGCCAGAGAGTTACTAGCAACAGCTGAAGACTCAATGGACTTGGCAGTGCTTTATACCCTTTAGAGGAGCCCATTTTGTAATTGATAAAGCTCTATAAACCTCACCACCCTTTGCTAATTCAGTCTATATACCGCCATCTCCAGAAAACCCTTAAAAAGGAAAAGCAGCAAACACAAACTTTACACAGAAAATAGGTCAAGGTATAAACCCGTGGGATGGGAAGAAATGGACTACCGTCTCTACGTAAGAACACAACACCCACAGAAGTTTTTATGAAACTAAAAACCAAAGGAGGAGTTAGTAGTAAATTAAGAATAGAGAGCTTAACTGAATGGGGCCATGAAGCAAATACACACTGCCCATAGCCCTCTTCAAGTCACAGAACCTAAATGTCACGTATTAAAAGCACTAAAACACAAGAGGAGACAAGTCATAATGAGGTAAGCATACTGGAAACTCTGCTTGGATAAACCAAAGTGTAGCTTAAATAAAGCATCTGGCTTACACCCAGAAGAGTTCCTATAAAGATGACCACTTTGAACCAAAGGTAGCCCAAACAACTATAATTCTCACAACACAATCAAACATTATTATATTATAAAAATATAGGAGACAGAAATTTTAATTGGAGCTGTATGAAAGGACCATAAGGGAATGATGAAAGAAAAAATTAAGTACTAAAGAGCAAAGATTAATCCTTTTATGTTTTGCATAATGAATTAGCTAGATTAACTTAAAGAGAGCTTGAGCTAAGCCCCCTGAAACCAGAGGACCTACATGTGAAGAATCCACTGGGATGAACTCATCTATGTTGCAAAATAGTGAGATTCATAAGTAGAGGTGAAAAGCCTAACGAGCCTGGTGATAGCTGGTTACCCAGAATAGAATATTAAGTCAACTTTAAACTTTATATAAAAAACCTAAAAACTCTAAGTTTAAAATGTAATCTAAAAAGGTAAAGCTTTTATTTTTTTGGTGACTAACATAGAAAGGAAAAAAGGATACAACCCTGTTTAGAGTGAAGAGTAAATATAACCATCATAGGCTTAAAAGCAGTCATCAATTAAGAAAGCATTCAAACTAAGTAAAATATGAAAAATATTTAAATCCTAATATAACACTCAGTTAATCTGTTAATAGGAGAAGCAATAATACGAACATGAGTAACAAGAATTATTTCTCCTTGCATAAGCTTATATCAGAGCAGATAACCAGTTAATAAAACTATAAAAATAAATCACTTAAAACTATTAATCCAACACAGGCATGCAATTAAGGAAAGGTTAAAAGAAAAAAAGGAACTCGGCAAACACAAACCCTGCCTGTTTACCAAAACATCACCTCTAGCATTTCCCGTATTGGAGGCACTGCCTGCCCACTGACACTCATTAAACGGCCACAGGATCCTGACCTTGCGGAGGGAGCATACTCATTTGTTCTCTAAGTAAGGTGTTGTATGAACGGCCACATGAGGAGTTCACTGTCTCCTCCTTCCAATCCTCTTGCATTCCAGTCAGTGCAACTCACCTTCTCATGAAGAGGTGAGGATAAAAAAAAAATACGCTTTGGAACTTGAGCTAAGTAGCTCAGGCAAATTCCTCAATCTAACTGACCAGGGATAACAAACTTTTATATGGGTTTAGCAGTTTAGGTTGGGGTGACCTTGGAGAACAAAACAAACTCCAAGTGATATAAACCAAGACTCACCAGTCAAAATGCCTTATTTGTTGATCAAGAAAATTTAGATCAATGGAACAAGTTACCCTGTGGACAAGAGCAGTCTTATTTGAGAGGTCATATTGATGTTCGATCAGGACATCCTAATGGTGCAGCAGCTGTTAAGGGCTCATTTGTTCAACGACTGAAGTCCTATGGGATCTGAGCTCAGACTGGATTCATCCAGGTTGGTTTCTAGCTACTAAATTATTTCTTCCATTTTGAAATGACAAAAGAAAGATTGTAGTGCCTTAGACTAATAGATGCTGTTACCTTAATCTCACCAGCTGACTTTAAATCACACCAAAGAGAAGGGCTTGTTAGGGGGGCAGAGCCTGGTAGTTACATAAAACTTGACCCTTTATTCCCAGAGGTTCAATTCAACTCCCTAACATTATATGTACAATCAACATTCTCTCGCTAATCATTCCTATCCTTCTCACCGTGGCCTTCTTCACCCTAGTACACCAAAAAGTCTGAGGGTATACACAACTTTGTAAAGGACCAAATATTGGAGGCCCATGGGGAGATACCAGGAGAGGCAAAGCACAGGTGACAGGATGGGCAGGCAAAGCATTCAGTCCACCAGGCAGAAAACATTCAGGCCTTTACTAAATATAAACTCTAAGGAGCCTGGTTGTTAATGTTTAGGGAGGTCTTCAGATTACAAAATAATTGTCATGTAAGGCAAATAGATTTTGGGATGGTTCAATGTGACCTTCTGTTTTCCCAAATGCTCTTTGTCTCCCATAGTGTATCTGAGGCCTTGGATGAACACTTGAGTGTGTGGCCGCCTCTGCGAGTCTATATGTAATAGAAAATAATTGTTTTCACATCTCACATATAAATCTGATTGTACACATTCTCATAACTATCTTTTACTTCATTGCACCTAGAACCTGAAATTTAATAGAACAAAGAGGCTCTTGGCCTTGTCTTTGACATGAGAATCGCCACTATCTGGGCTGAGGTGTTACACTCTTAGTACATTTTGTGGACATAAGTGAACATCTTTTGACGCTCATCTGCATGGAGCTATTTCATTTAAACAGTGAAAACAGTGAATAGTCAGAGCCCAGATATTATGCATATTACTTTCTTTAGCGAAAGGGTTAGAGGGAGAAAGGGCAACTTGTGAGTGAACAAGGAAAGGAGAGAAGGTGAGGGAGAGAGAGAATCCCAGGTAGGCTCCACACTCAGCACCGAGCCCAACTTGGGGCTCAATCTCAGAACCTCAAGATCATGACCTGAGCAGGAATCAAGATTCTGCTGCTTAACCGACTGAGCCGCCCAGGGGCCCCTGTAGGTTCTTTATGTACTTCAACTCCTATTGCTCTAGTGACCTCAGAATCCAGTATGCTCTCCCTTCACAGACAACAAAGCTGAGGCCCTGAGAAGGCTCCACTGAGAGCCTGTATTTGGGCTAAGAAATCAGGAACACAGGCAAATCCGCAGGATACTGGGACTGAAGTCCCGGGGCAGGTGCACAGCTGCAGGCAGGGTGCTGACGCAGATGCGGAGGCCTGGTGACAGGGCTCCAGCTAGGGCGGCTCCTGGTCAACCCTGGCTCCCCCGCTAAAGTCTGACTCAGGCTGAGGCCAAGGCAGCCCCTCTGCTGACCTCGGTCCCAGGTTCAGTTTTTCTCACTGGGGGACATAAACTCTGACCCACGCCACAGAAAAGACAGAAGCTTCTCCCCCTGGAAGTGACTGAGCAACGTTACAATGAAACCTCTACACCTGCCACGTGCATCTGCCACTGTTTCTCGTTCTCACCTCCCTGACCGGACAAGAGCGTTTCCCACAAGTTTCCAGACTGCAGAGGACAAGGGCAGATCCCTACCCTAATGATCCATGAAGGGACCACAGCCGGGCATCAGGCGTTTATCCAACTGACGAAATGAGAGCTCAAACTCTACACGCTGCAGATGAAGTGAGAGGTGTTCCATCCCTCCCACAACCACAAATGTGGACGCTGGACGTGCACGACGGTAAGAGACAGATGTCTGCCATTGTGCAACAGAGACACTTCCTTCCCAACAGTGGCAGCTGCCCATGGCTCAGTGTGTGCAAATAGCCAGGCACACGCACGTGTGTCCTGAGGAACTTCAGAATCTTACAAGCACCCCCAGCCCAGTTACCCCTTGAATGCCAAGCCCTGAGCACAAACTCTGCCTTTGCTCCACCAACTCACTAAGAAAGCAGAAGACAACTGTGTTTTGTTTGTATGTCAACTCTTATGGTTAATATCATCTTACCTGTGGCGTAGGTGCGGGGAAACTACCCAGAGACTACTGGGTGGGTGGAGCAGTATGTGCCCAAGGGCCTCACGATGGTGATGAAGGGAGATCCATGGGGCACGGCGTCCACAGGGCACTGGGGATAGGAGCAGATCTTCTCGCATCCATAAGTTCTGCAGAACAGAAATCAAAGGTGTGTTGCTACGGCAGACAGAAGAACACCCACCGACCTGAAACCCAAAGAAGCAGGTGTTAGCACCTGGCTCCCTGCTCACCCTGAACATCCAGGAGAGCACTACCAGTGCCACAAAACCTTACCCCTGACTTGGTGCCACCACACAGTCGGGGAACAGGGAAGGAAAGAATGTAGCGTCACTACACATCACCATCCATCTCTGAAAAGGGGGGAATCAAGTCATCTTCCACCAGTTGACCAGATGCCACAACGACCCATAAGCAGCGTATTCCAGACAGACAGGTATCTGTGTTCGGGAGCATTCTGCCCCTTCATCCAGCACGACCTATGTGGCTTGTCATGTCTACTCAGAACAAACACAACGAGAAGTACTGGGACGCCCAGTGTCCACTGTCCACACGTGGCATCGCAGCCCCTCATGAGTCAAAATTCTGCCCATCAGCCCCCGCCTCACCATCTACTTCCCTCCCTGACAAAGGGTCTTCTACGCTCCACAAGGGCCGTCCATGGCCACGGACCGCCAGGAGATAGGAGTGTCCCGAGTCCTACAGAGAACCTGGAAGAGTGCTTCCTGAGAGAAGCACGACCCCTACGAGTGAGCGAGACCCAGCTCTGTGGACCCGCAGCCCCGACATTCGGACACTCCTTAGCTCAGGCACAGAGCAAATGCAGTCCTTGGTGCTGAGAACCACCGAAGGGCCGATTCCACATCCCCAGACGCAAACCAGATTGTCTGGAGAGCACGTGCGACGCTCCCAGGATGGGTCGGGAGAGACGCTATGAGCGGGCACAGCCACCAGACCCCATCGGAACCCGCTCACGGGAGCACAACGGAAACGTGTGAGGGTGGGCCCTGCGGAGAGGCACTGGGATTCCCTCTTCAGGGCTGCTGCTCCAGGGCCGTTTTCTAGCACACACCTGGCACCTGGCAGAGTTCACCATCCTCTCACCCAGGGGCAACTGGAGGATTTCAAGTTGCAGCTTTGCCTGGCACGCCCATGAGGTCACAACTGACCTCCTCCAACATTCAAAGCCGCC
>ML102825.1:0-21150 GCA_003697995.1 Taxidea taxus jeffersonii | reverse complement strand
GTCACCTGCCTCAAGTTATTTACACACACACACACTCACGCACACACAGGAGGGCAGTGCCCTCTGTCCTTCACCTCTAAGCACCTGGGGCTTCCGAAGGCTCCACCTAAGGTGATGATCTGGAAACAGAGAAGCCTGTAAGGTCTGCGTGAAGGATTGGGTATATCGTAGGGTCTGTGTGTGATGGTGTTTACCTTTCAAAATGCCAGTAGACACAAGGTGAGAAGACGGTGCTGCCCAGAGAGGAACAGGACTCCAGAAATCAGTACAACTGAAGACAGCCCCTGTATTTACTTGGTTCTTCTCTGGGACCTTCTTGGGCACAGCGCTGCTATTGTCCCCTTGAGCTCCACAGGCTTCTGAATGGGACCGAAGGCCTAGAAGGGATGGAAGTAGATTCAGACTGGCGATGAACCCTCTCCCCGTGCCCCAGCCTATTCCACTCTCTCCCTCTGTCAGGTCCTTCATGTTTCTCACAGGTCTCCCCGACCCCTGTGGAAAATGGAGGGAACAGTCCCGCAACCTGGCAGATACGACCACCCTGCCCGGGGAACAGATGTTTCCAGAGCTAATCTATAACGCTGGACAACTGGGGGCTCCACATGTGAGAGTGATGTGAACGTTGTGCTTTGTGCAGCCCAGAGCCCAAAACATCGTGTCTGTGCAGTGCACCTGGGCAATGCTTCTCTGTCTGTCCTCTGTGAAATGTCACTTTGGTCCTCCACGGCAGACACCTGCTGCCCAGTTCTGTACGGTGAACCAGAGAGTCCGTGAGATGGACGTCCACGCAAAGTGGAAGAATGTTACCATGACCTCACGCGGGCTTATCTTTGCGTTGCAAAGCCTTGTGGTACCACCTCTCCATCCTCTCCACGGACAGAAGTGGTTCAACTATGAATATGCTTTACGACTCACGTCATTTCAGATCATCTCACCATGTGGTGGAGGAACGAAGTGTGGGCGGGGCCCCCATGTCCACCACTGTGGAGGTGGAGGAGGAGGACGGATGCCCATGTGGTAGGGCATACGGAGGGGCCCTGGGCAATGAGGAAACACTCTCATACCCGAACCGACCTGCAGAACAGACAGAAAAAGATTTTAGTAAAACAGACAAAAGTTGCAACACCAAGAGAAGAAACCCAAACAAAGATCTCTCAGCACCCGCCTCCTTCTCCAATGCCACGTTCCAGGAGAGCTGCATCCTGCTAGAAAACTCACATGTCCCTCCCAGCTGCTGCCAGTACAATGAGGGGGAAGAGGGCAATGGCTGTTACAGGAATAGCCTGTCACCAAACATCACTGCCCGTGTCTGCCCACGTTCACCAGCAAGTAGTGTCTTAAAGACGAAAAAGGATCATTGCAAACTAGTAAAGCAGAACATTCCAGACACGGAGGCATCGACATCCAGGTCAACACACCACCTTCCTCATCAACCACCAGGCCAGCCAGAAGACTTCACTGGGGAGTTAGGGGTCCTCCCCCGACGAGTTCCTTCCCCTAGTGTGCACTGTGGGCAGGCAGGGGTGCACACACACGCACATGCACACACGTACACAGGCACATACATGCACAATGCATGCGGTAAGCGCCCTGCCATCCTTCTCCTCTAAGCACCTGTGGCTTCAGGAGGTGCCACCGAAGGTGGGGATCTGTCATGAAGAAGCCTGCCAGGCTCCACGTGAAGAGCTTGTATTTTAAAAGGTGAACAACACGACAAACTGCAGGACTCACCCAATAGGAACAAGGCCAGAACAGGTGCTGCTTAGAAAGGGACATTTTCTGAAGCCTCTGGAAAAGGCCACCATAGTTGCCTTGCTCATCTCCGGGTCTCTGTTACTCTCCGTGCCATCATTCCTAATGGGAGCCCCGCCAGCTTTAGCATCAGACCAAAGCCCTAGAATGGAGGCAGGTGGATTCAGACAGGCACTGGCTGTGCAGCATTCACACCAGCCCTCAAATCCAGCCCCCGCCACGTTCCTCTCTCCTATTCTCGGGTCCCTTCTGAGACACGGAGCATTTCCCACATGTCTCTGTTGACCCCTGAGGACAAGGGAGAGACTCACCCCTCCCCCTCAAGGAAGGGACCACTGCCCCCAAACTTGCCTCAGATGTTTTCATAGCTAAGGGAACAGCAGCAGATGGCTCCCAGCTCAACCTGCTAAAAAATGACTAAAACCGGGGCGCCTGGGTGGCTCAGCGGGTTAAAGCCGCTGCCTTCGGCTCGGGTCATGATCCCAGGGTCGTGGGATCGAGCCCCGCATCGGGCTCTCTGCTCTGCGGACAGCCTGCTTCCTCCTCTCTCTCTCTCTCTGCCTCTCTGCCTACTTGTGATCTCTATCAAATAAATAAATAATATCTTTAAAAAAAATGACTAAAACCTCAACATGAACAGCATGCAATCTTTTCTCAGGCCATAGGTTGATGGTTCCATCTTTCAGTCTATAGATGAGACCTAACGTGTGACCGGCCACTGCATAAATATTTAAAAAAGAAATGGACTATAACAGTTATGAACAAAAAAGAGAAAATGAGCAGTAAAGCTGAGGCATTATACCAATGACATTAGAGGAGTAAAATGCAAACATTTCATTGATGAATATAGTACTGTAGACTATAAATAAAACAAAAATAAAGGGACTACCATAAAGAATAAATAAATGTATTGTTTCTCAGATAGTCCTTTTTTCCCAAAAGGCTTGGCTACTGAGTCAAAGTGGGAAGGGAGCTCGGGCTCCCAACTCATCCAGGCTCAGCTCTTCTGGTGTGGTGCACAGGTTGGCAGGGTCTGTAGTTGGGGAGGGGCATGAGCTCCACCTGTCACAGGGGAAAGTGTCCTGCTGCCTGGAGACATATGAGAAAAGCACCCGCCTGTCACCCCTTCAGACAACCTGCAGGCCTTAGTGCCTGTGATTCTCTCCAGGACACACAGCGATCACCCACAGGGACGGGAAGGACACCGTGTGGTTTCACAGCAGAAATCAGGCTCCTGCATTTCACATCGTGCTCCCTACCTTGCTGCAGAGGCTTCTGCAACTCAGGCCTTCCCGGCACTGGTCCGCAACTCATGGATCCCTCAGGCAGCATCTCCCCTTTCATCATGCGCAGTCTTGAACACAGGAAAGGAATGGACATCTCTAAGAATTACAACACCACGTCCCCTCCGAGACAGCACAGCCATCACCCCTCCAAACACCCGTAAGAACGCACATCAAACTCACACCTGCTCCACGTAGGCGTTCTCCCTGCTCTGCTGCACTATCCTCCTCTCCCAATACCGAGCCTTCATCTGTAGGAGAAAAACACACCCACCTTCAGTTGTGCCGGACTGTGTCCCAGACGAAGAGGAAAAAGAGAACACTTACCCAGTTAGCCAGAGCATTCCTCTCCTGAACTGCCAACTGAAAAAAGCCAACACACCAGAAGCCCATGTTCAGGGCTCTAAGGGCCACTACCATCGCCGGCAGGGGGCGCGAGGGGTCAGTGTGTTGGGCACAACTCAGGTTACCTGGCCTTTGAAGGTGAGATCGGCCTTTTGTTGCTGATCTTGCATTTCTTCCACTTGTTGTCTGTGAGGAACAAATGTTTTCATCAGACAAAACCCAACATTGGGTGTGATTTTCAATCATCTGCCCATGGGGCCAACCTCCTCTTATCTGTCCCCTCATACAACTGATCCTGACACAGGAAACACTTTCACCAGACTATAATTGGACAGTAGGATCAAAGCTATTGTGACAGCCTTTCCTTAATCGTTTTTCTTCACCTGCAGGTTCAGAATTGAAATAATTTCCTTTCCCTCAGTTATCACAGGACAAGTGTCTTTTGTCATGAAGCTCTATTCTCCTTTACCTTCTATCCTTGCCATGGTTCCCAGGGCTGCAAGGACGAGCACCATCAGATGGCACTACAGCGTTTATGGGTAGGACTCATCCTAGGACAAGCCGATTTCCTCAATATTAGGACAACTGACACCACCCCAAGGACACTGGTGTGGAGCCAGTTTCCACAGAGTCAGGCCAGCGCTGGGGATCAGGACATGTTTAGTAATGTAATTGTTTTGTTCCTTATCTTTCCCTGTCAGTTCTCTCTGGATACATCCTCTGAATTTTTGTGTACATTACTTAATTGAGTACTAAAAACATACAAAGATTAAAAATCCAAAGGGAACAGTTTTTCAGAAGCCACTAGTATGTAGTATCTGAACTTACCTATACTTGTCCATTTCTTCTTTGGCTACTTTCAGATTTTCTTCGGCAGCTAACAGCTCATTCTTGGTTGCATTCAGTTCATGAAGTGTCTCTTCTAGTTTCCTAAGATGGGAAAGGTATATACATTGTCCAGTAGCCAAGGTCCCGAATTTCTGCCATTTATCCTCCCACCACACTTGATGGCCTAGGTTGGAATGTCCCCAGTAATAGCACAGACTGACAACCCAACAGGGAAATGAATGAAGGCCCCATTAGGGTTAAAGAAAAATCAAACTGTGGCTACTGCCAGGTTCCCTGCAATCAGTACGGTCTTTATACTTCTCTACTTCAATTCATTCACCATGTCACCAAATTACATTGCACTTTGTGCCGTCTCAGAGTTGGTCTTTGGTTTGAGGCGGTGAAGGCTCATTTCAATTCAAAATGAAAAGCCAAGCCTGACCAACTACACCCATTAGGATGAAGCAGGGGCCCATCATTAGTCTCACATGGGGAGGAGCCTGGGGAGCCCTGATCCTCAGACCAAGGCTGGGCCTGACACAGCCCAAAAGGAACCTTCCAGAATATGGCTTCACTGACATGGAAACTCACTCCCACACATCTCTAGGCTTTAGAAGTACAACCCCTGCCACTTCTTGAAAGATCCTGGTGTAGAAAAAGGCCAATCTTAGTGCCAAAAAGATGTCCTCAAATAATCATGTGAACTGTCACATACTCAGGGTGTTATCTCCAGGGAATAGACTTCAGATGGAAAACTCAACTCCATTGAGTCAACCTTCTTGAACAAGACCAAGTTCATGGATAGTGAAGGCAGCAAATGGCAATGTTAGAAAGGTTGGTTTGCTGTGCTGCCCTCAGAATCTTTTGTTCATGGTTTTGATTCGTGAGGTTTCAACAGGACAGTTGTCAAGAATCACATGCAGAAAGACTCTTAGAAACTGAGACAAAAGCTCTAGTAAGAGAAGGACATGAGCATCTGCCTCTGGTCTCTCAAGTGTCCTTTAGCAAATGTCTTCTGGAGTGGCAGTCAATGTGTGGCTCAGGTATATGGTGTTGAAGAGAGAAAGCTGGTCAGGACACTGGACCCACCCCAACAGGAACTTACCAATGAACAGAACCCAGGTGCCTGTGAGAGAGAAAGCTGGAAGAAAGCTGGAGAATGAGAAAAATAAATGGAAATTAACATACTTCTAAGAAAACATGGGATGGAGGGGAAGTGGGTGGAGGGATGGGTGAAAGATGTGAAGGGCATTAAGTGTACACTTATTGTGATGAGCACTGAGAAATATATAGAATTGCTGAGTCATGTTGTACACATGGAACTAATATGCTATTGGTCAATTGTGCTTGAACTTCAAAAAATAAAAAAGGAACATACGGATCACAGGAGGCCCATCAACAGAAATTTAAACTATTTCAGTATAAGCGATAATTGAAAATAATAAAGGAAAATGTGTAGTACTGAATACATATAAAAGGTTCAGTGACTATAAATTTTTCTGCTTATTTGTGAATAAAAGTATATAAGGTACTTTAGTATACTTACAGCAAGGATGGTTCTCCTGGTGTAAAATGAAAGACACAAATTCCCAAGGAGGCAGTAATAATGGAAAGGTTCTACAGAACTCCAGTCCCATCAGGGCCAAGACAGAAATGGTCAGGCATGGAAAGGACAAGCTGAAATACCATTTGAGACAATGAGGAATCTCAAAGACATTTCCTGTGTATCTGTCACAAAGAATCAACTTTACAAACCCTCAACCAGCCTCCAGGCGGTAAACACACCTCTCATCTACCTCCTCCTGGAGGAGAAGGAGCACAGAGGGATGACCAAGGAGCTGGGGCAAACTTTTGGGAGTGATGAGTGTGTTTACCACTTTACCATGGTGATAGTTTCATTGTTGTGTACCTATGTGAAATATCAACAAACTGTATTCTTTAAAAGATGTGGTGATCATACAAAAATTATTTCACACTGAAGCTGTAGGCAAAATCTAATAGACAAATCTTAAGAGATTTTATTTTGCCTGTAGGCACAATGCAAATATTTTCATATAGCTAACAAAACTTAAAAATTTAAAACCATCTTGAAATAGACAAGTCAATGTAAACTTAGAGTAGGTAAGAAGTCAGTGACTTCTATTATACATCCAAGAAGAACCTGGGTAAACTCCTTTGGAACATTTCCAAAAATACACCCAAAATTTATGAAAGAGTGAGAGAAAGCAAGAATAAAAAAATGTAGAAGAGATACAAATGAGCATGTTCTATGGACAGATGTTTAAAGATAAGGACAAAGTGAGAGAGATAAAGAGGCTGCTATTAGAATAATATGGGATTATTATTCCAAAAAAAATAAATTCTAATTATTGATTACTTTCTGAAAACACTGATTTTTCTTCAGTGCTCACTTTACTTGTGAATTACAGCTCAAAATATCAGATATCTGAAGTACACAAAGATCTGCATAATCAGGTGCTCTTGAATATTTTGATGATTTGTGTGAGATTTTTAGTTACTTGAACACCTAATCTCCAAATAGCAAATAAAAGAAATTTATGTTCCGATGTTGTACTATTGTACCTAAATCAAGGAATACCAACTCTGAAATTTGACTTCTAAAAGAATACAAAATTCCTGGATATGGACACCAAAACAAAGAACATATCATTTTTAAAAAGCTAGAATTAGAAGTATTTCAGGAGAAAAGACACTCACAATGCAATTCATACTGATTCACACCAAGCTTGAATTTTGTGCACACACACCTCTCTAGAAAGGAGCTCCTGAAATCTGTAACATTTTCCTCCTCAGCCCTCACAGGAGAGGTCAGGAAAATGTGTGCTGGTGGGAAGCGTACACTGTCTTTGAATAGCCACTGTCTGAAGGAGAGCAGTAGCTGTCAGCACAATGGTTGATCATGGGGATCAGATGCACAAAGACAGAGGCCATCTTGTCACAAATGCAAAACACGCCCAGTTGTGGGCACTCGGTACATCTGGCAGCTGTCTGGACGCTGATACCAGTAGCTGAGTCTTAACTAGATGACAGCCAGGGGGGCCAAAAACACTAGGTTCTCTGACACTGGTCACGAGCAGGTGGAGGTGGGAAATGCAAGACCAGTTCATTTAGGCAAGAGTTCAGAGTTGGGTGAGGGTGAGAAAGGTGAACTGATCCATGAGATGCAGCCTAGGTAGAGGGGAATAATTCCAATCAAGACAACCAAGATATTCCCTCTTCTGAAGACTCAAAAGAAACAGAATTGAGTCTATTTTGACTGGAGGTATTCATGTGGGAAGGGTCTGCCTCAATTCAAGGGTCCTTCCTGACTACTGGCACTTTCTAGATCCCTACGAATCTGGTGCCAGCTGATCTAAAGAAGTCTGCTTAATTCTAGGGGTGTTCCCTATCTTTCTGTGTGACTCTCTCTCTCCTGGGGGTATGGTGTTTCACTTTTGAATGGCAGAATAAAATATACTGGAAACCATGAATTTCTTTATATTTGGACAATTAAGGACATTCAGGACCTTTTTGCTTTGGGGAAATCAACACTCTGCACATACATGGCCAAAGAGAGCACCGCAACTCATTCACTTCCTGATCACGTGACTCCTAGGGGTTTTCCTGTGACAAATGTCCCAGCAAGATGTGGTCACTTAGTGTCTACTGGGCTTCTCAGGTCTCCCATGGACCTGGAGGGACACAGACACACAGTCCTTTGGGACAGCCTCCAAGACCAGAAGAAAAGGGCTGACTCAGAAGTTGTTAAAAGTCAACAAACTAGGAGGGGCGCCTGGGTGGCTCAGTGGGTTAAAGCCTCTGCCTTTGGCTCAGGTCATGATCCCAGGACCCTGGGATCGAGCCCCGCGTCGGGCTCTCTGCTCAGAAGGGAGCCTGCTTCCCTTCCTCTCTCTCTGCCTGCCTCTCTGCCTACTTGTGACCTCTCTCTGTCAAATAAATAAATAAAATCTTTAAAAAAAAAGTCAACAAACTAGGAAGCACAGAGCACAAAGGACATTACGCATTAACACTCTACTCCCAGCACCAATGCTTAAGATAGAAACTGTTCCCAGGGCCGCCAAACTACTAATATGAACAATGCTGATCAACTACACATAAGATGGACTTACAAGGCTTCAAAAGCAGAAGCTTGACCAGGCTTTCAGGAGCCACTCTAATACCCATAGCTCCTATAAGTTAGAGTTCCTGACATTTTTTTTAAAAGATTTTATTTATACATATGACAGAGTGAGAGAGCACAAGCAGAGGGAACAGCAGAGGGAGAAGGAGAAGGAGGCTCCCTGCTTGCAGGGCTTGATCCCAGGACCCTGGGATCATGACCTGAGCAGAAGGCAGATGCTTAATCATCTGAGCCAGGGGCCTTGAGTTCCTGACATTTTTAAAGATAATTTTAATGAGATATAATGTACATATCATTCAAGCTCCCTATTAAGAACAAAGAGCTCAATGGTTTTTCATATCTTCACAAATCCTTCCTTCTTGACACTCTAAACCTAGGATATTCAGGTTTCCATCCTACCAAAACTGCTCTTCTTGGACCAAGTAGCACAGACGGGACCCAAAACATGAGGCAGGTGGCTGTGGCCGCAGCCTCTTCAGACCGACCGAGAAACCTGCCCTGTGGTGCCGGGTCTTCAGGAAGATCTGAAGTGCTTCTGAATATCCCATCAAGAAACCCAGGAAAAACCTGTTATTTAACCACGTGTGAAAGCACCCAGTGGGAAGGAAGACACCACCAGCAGCTCGTGGGCACCCGGGTGGCCCAGTCAGTCAAGTGACGTAGTCTTGGTTTGGATCAAGTCATGATCTCATGGTCCTCAGACTGAGCCCCTCTTCGGGCTCAAGGCTCACTACATAACTGGCTTGGGATTTTCTCTCCCCATCCCCCTCTGCCCTTCCCCCACACCTGTACCCTTTCTCTACGATTAAAATCTTAGGGGAAAAAAAGGAAGGAAAACACCACTGAAGTGCCATGTTTACTCACATTTGGATTTGGGGAACGGGGACACTGGAGCAAGAGGAGCCAGAAGAGCAGCCTCTGCACCTTCATGTCCTGGTTCTTTCAAAGGGCACTGGGGCCCCAGGGAAGAGGTGGAGATGGCTGGAGGAAGAGGAGGGGTGGCAGGGGTGAGGAGGGGTGGGAAAGGAGACGGGGATGAGAGCCGTGTGGAAACAGAGGCACTTGTCAGGAAAAGAAGGGGTCAGGGACAGTATCAAGGTCAGATTAAGTACTCGAGGGGAAGGAGCATGGTTCAGAAAGTCTAGGAGGTCAGCAGGTTAGTAAGGCACTAGGTCACAGGACACAGTAGCAGCTAGTGGACTCTCAGGAGCAGTTGGTGTAGAGGAGGATCCATCTTCTTCCAAGCCTTCCCCTGTTCAGTGTTTCCTTAGCAACCCAGAGGCTTTACACACTCTCCCAATAAATCAGCTGCCTTTGCCCCTAGTAGCTCAGCATGGATGCCACAGGTGACCTCGTTTGTACAAAGCCCCTTCCCATCTGATACCCCACCATGTGTCCTCCCAATGACAGGTCCTCTCTGGAACTTTGGCCATCCTTCTTGTTTTCTGCTCCCTCCAACCCAGGTCCCTCTTTCTTCTTCTTGGCACTCTCTGCAGCCTTTCGAAACTCCTGTTGGAGAGCCACTGGCTGAACAATGTAGAAAGCAAAGGAGATCCAAACTGCCACAACAATCAAATACACAACCAGAGTAGGAGGTTCCAGCACTCTCTCAGCAACTCAACGCAGACAGAACGTCCACAAGATATAGATCCCGATCACAAGCCACCTGAATCCCACAGCTGTCTCCATACATCTCTCCACATCCATATCCACTGTGGAGGACACGATAACTTTAGGCACAAAGGAGACAGATACAAAAATTCACCTGATTTACTTTGGCCATAAGGGAAATTTCAATCTGTTTCAGAGGCATGAAATCACACAGAGCATGTTGTGGTAACATAATGTGCTAGAAATCACTGATAAAAAACTAACTAGAATTTCCCATATGCTTAGAAACTGAGAAGTGCCTCTATCAATGAAATAGGAGTAAAGAAATAGAAAAGGAGCAACATTCGAACTGAATGATATGAGTATGATACAATCGTAATCAAATATGTCTTTGGCTGAGAATATCCTGGAAATATGGTGTGAGAACACTGCATGGTCTCAAAATCATGCCTAATAGACTGAAACCTATAAATCCTACGTGGCTGAGGAGAACGCAAACCCATCCTGACGTGGTCCTGCTGCCATTTCCTGCCAATATCCCACGCCCCTCCTCAGAGCCTGCACAGTCCCCCAGGTGGACTGGCACCATGTGGTGGCCCCAAGAGGCTCCACCAAGCATGTCAGGCTGTCCTCTGACTCAGGAAGTTGGATGCAGTCCTGTGATGAGCTCTGACCAGTGAGATGTGTGAGGGAGTGAGACGTGCCGCCTCGAACAGAACACCTGGGACTGAGTCTGGCTCCCCCTCTGTCCATCTCATATAGCACCTGGCAGTTACCTACGGTGGGTGCTCTTTTATCCTGGTCCCACGAAGACCATGTGGACATGTGGCAGGTGCTAGAAACATACTTCCCTGGTAGAAGCCGCTAAGACACAGGGCTACGGGTTACTCACAGTGACATCTGGCCCTTCCTAACTGGCATGCATCCTCCACTCTCCTCTCTATGAGGCAGCACAGCCTTACAGGCGAAGCATGAACTCTGTTGTCTGAGACACAGGGTCTGACTTCCACCTCTGCCCATTTCTTCACGCCAACCTCCGGCAATTTACTGTGAGTCTCTGAACCTCCACTTCTACTCTAGAAGGTGGATGGTTATACCATCTCAGGTTTGGGGGGATTAAGGAAATAATGATACATGTAAAGTTTGAGTCAGCACCTGGCATACACAGTAAGTGTTCAATAAATTTTAGCTGTATATCTTTGTATCTCGAGTGTAAATATTCCGAAAGCTCAGAAATGTATTATGACAAAAGAAGGACTTGCTCAATTTTTGGCTTGTGTTTCCTTCTGAACTGCATTTTTCAACAAATAGAGTAATATTTACATTCATTGACAGTATTTTTCCTCTTAACAAGATACTGTGCTCTTTTTAAGTTACAAATAATGCTCTGCATCAGCTTTTTAAATTATGTAATGTTAAATATTGTCAATAATTTAATCATTTCTCTATTTTGGACATTTTCAGGGCTGCACATGGCATCAAAAACAAAGAAAGTAGGGACACCTGGGTGGCTCAGTTGGTTAAGCCGCTGCCTTCCCAGGGTCCTGGGATCGAGTCCTGCATTGGGCTCCTTGCTCGGTGGAGAGCTTCTCTCGCTGCCTCTGCCTGCCTCTATGCCTGCTTGTGTGTACTCTCTCTCTCTCTCTGGCAAATAAATAAAATCTTAAAAAAATGAAGTAGATTAAAGTCTATCATCAGGTATTGTAGGCGAGAATAAATACTTTTATTAACTTTTGTTAACTTTTGTTTGTCATGTATCTATATATCTATACATATATGAATATATGCATACAATTTAAAATGTACTCCCAGAGACTCTGAGATGGTGGAGAAATAGGAGACCTTAATTTCATCTGGTTGCAGGAATTCAGACAGTTACCAAATCATTCTGAACACCTGTGAACTCACCCGGAGATGTAAGAAGAGAGTAGCTGCAACTCTAGAAATATAAAAGCGACCTCTTTCTACAAGGTAGGACATGTGGAGAAGTGAATTCAAGTTGATACATGGGAAGATAAACTGCAGGGAGGTAATAGAAAATGATATAGTAGAAGACCACAAAGTAAGGACTTTCAGAAGTTTGCTCTGATGAGGGATACTCCTGCCTGAAAGGTACCCAGGTGGTGAAGCAGGACAGAATCCTAGGTGGGGCAGTGTCATCTCAGGATGCCCAGGGTCACCGAAATAACAGGGGTTATGGAGTGTGGCAGAGCTCCCAGGCATCGGAGCGGGGACTCTTGCTGGAATCATCAAGCCCAGGAGTGGACTCTCAGCTCCAGGTTGCCATAAGCTGTGAACTGTGGCACACTCAGGTGACTGCTCTCTGAGCAGGGACCCAGCAACAGCACACCGGCAAGATCCCCTCTCCTCCTCAGAAGGGGTGTGCCCTGCAGGAGTCTCTAGGGTTTGGAGACTTGAACACGGTCCCGCCCTGAGATACAAATGCTCTGTCACAGGCTGGGTGAGCACAGAGAGCAGGGAGCCAGGCATGATTCACTGCTTTTCCCTGAGGGTGCGCTGAGGAATGGGGCCTCAAACTCTTGGATCCGGGCCTGGAGTTTGGGAGGCTGCCATTTTCATTCTTATCCTCTAAAGAGGCACAGAGAACCTTCAGGGAACAAAAGCCAGAGGAAACCGGAGCAGATTACTTAGCTTGACACCCAGGCAAAAGCAGTGCAATTCTGCCCAGGGGCAAAGATGCCACAGAATCAAGGCAACAGGTTCCTTCCCCAGACGATCAGCAAGAACACACAGCCAAGTTTACTGATCACTGAGAATGCCAAAACCCCAGTGCTAGGGGAATATAACACATAGAATCCATGGGTTTTTTTTTCCCCTCATGATTTTGTCTTTTGCTTTTTAAAATTTTTTTTGTTATGTTAGTCACTATAAAATACATCATTAGTTTTTGGGGCAGTGTTCCAAGATTCATTGTTTATGTACAACAGCCAGTGCTGCATACATTACGTGTCCTCCTTAATACCTACCACCAGGCTCACCCATCCTCCCACCCCTCTCCTCTAAAACCCTGTTTTTTTCTCAGAGTCCACAGTCTCTCATGGTTCATCTCCCCTCTGATTTCCCCCAATTCACTTTTCCTTTTCTTCTGCTAATGTCCTCCATATTATTCCTTATGCTCCACAAGTAAGCGAAACCATATGATAATGGACTTTCTCGGCTTGACTTACTTCACTCAGCATAATCTCTTCCAGTCCCATCCGTGTTGATGCAAAAGTTGAGTATTCAACCTTTCTGATGGCTCAGTAAAATTCCATTGTATATATGGACCACATCTTCTTTATCCATTCATGGTTTTGTCTTTCAATTTTAATTTTTTTCTCTTTCACTTTTTCAACCAATTTATTTTACCAACTCTTTTTTAATCTTAACTTTCATTTTTGTACTTAACTTTCTGTCCTTTCATTGTATTTAATTTTGTGTATGTAAATATTTAAGTGTCTCTTTCTTTACAATTTTGGAGTGCAGTTTCTTCTAACAGACCAAAATACACCTAGAATCTAGGGTATTGCTCTCTTCTCTTTAACTGCCTAATAATACTGTCTTTTTTTTCTTCTTCCTCTTCCTCTTGTTTTTGTTAGGTTTTTAGGGGGTTTTTTTGTTGTTGTTTTCTTAAAGTCTTTTTAAATTTTCATCTTCACAGATACATTCTATCCTTTCAATACATTTAATTTTATTTTGGGATATATATATATAAATTTATATATTTTAAAAGATATATATGTAAATATGTAAATTTGTAAAATGTAGAAGTATTTTACATAATATATATTAGATAATACTATGTATTATATATATTATTTATTAACAATATATATATTTCATATATATATTTATGAAAGTTTTTCCTTCTATACAATGTTGGGATGGAGTTTTATTCTAAAAAACCAACCAAAATACACTCAGGATATGTAGTATATTGCTCTGTTTTCCCTACCTGTGCCATGAAACACTCTTTGTTCTGTTCACCTGGCTGAGTAACGTCCCTCTTTTCTTTTTCTCTTTTTTTTTTTTTTGTTTTTAGACTTTTAAGTTTCATTTATAGGTAATACAAAGCAACTAAATTCCTTATACTAGTTACTCTGAATGTAAATGGAATAAATGGACAATCAAAAGGCATGGGGCTTAGAACTGGATGAAAAGGCCAAGACCCATCCATATTTCATCTAAAGAGAATCATTTTAAACCCAAAGACACCTTCAGATTGAAAGTAAGGGCAGTAGAAAAATATTTATCATGCTAATGGAGATCAAAAGAAAACTGGGGTAGCAACCCTTATCAGACAAATTAGATTTTAAACCAAAGACTGTCATAAGAGATGAGGAAGGCTACTGTATCATACTTACAGGCTCTATCAAACAAGAACACCAAACAATGGTAAATATTTATGTTGCTAACATGGGAGCAGCCAATTATATAAGCCAATTAATAAGAGAATTAAAGCGGGACGCTTGGGTGGCTCAGTTGGTTAAGCGGCTGCCTTCGGCTCAGGTCATGATCCCAGCATCCTGGGATCGAGTCCCACATCGGGCTCCTTGCTCGGCAGGGAGCCTGCTTCACCCTCTGCCTCTGCCTGCCTCTCTGTCTGCCTGTGCTCGCGCTCTCTCTCTCTCTGACAAATAAATAAAAAAATAATAATAATTAAAAAAAATAAAATTAAATTAAAAAAAAAATAAGAATAATAGAATTAAAGAAACACAGCAACAATAACACAACAGTAGTTGGGGACTTGATCACCCCACTCACAGGAATGGACCTATCATCTAAGCAGAAGATCAACAAGGAAATAAGCATTTTGAATGATAGAGGGCACCAGGTGGACTTCACGTATATATTCAGAACATTCCATCCTAAAGCAAAATAATACACATTTTTCTTGAGTACACCAGAACATTCTCCAGAATAGATTATATATTGGGTCACAATCACGTCTCAACTGGTACCAAAAGATGGGGATTATTCCTCACATATCCTTAGACCCTAGTGCTGTGAATTTGGAACTCAATCACGAAAGGAAATTTGGAAAGAACTCACATGCATGGAGGCTAAAGAGCATCCTACTAAAGAACGAATGGGTCAGCCAGGAAACTAAAGAAGAACTGAAAAAATTCATGGAAACAAATGAAAATGAAAATGAAAATGAAAAATGGTTCAAAACCTTTGCGATTCAGCAAAGGTGGGCCTGAGAGGGAACCATATAGTAATACAAGTCTTTCACAAGAAAGAAGAAAAGTCTCAAATGCACAACCTATCCTTACACCTAAAGGAGCTGAAAAAAGAACAGCAAAAAAAAGCCTAAAAATGGCAGATGAAGAGAACTAATAAAGATCAGAGCATAAAACAATGAAATAGAAACCAAAAGAACAGTAGAACAGATTGATGAAACATGGAGCTGGTTCCTTGAAAGAATTAATCAGATTGATAAACCCCTGGCCAGACTTATCAATAAGAGAAAAGAAAGGTACTAAATAAACACAATCATGGATTGTATTCGAACAACACCAAAGAAATACAAACACTGAAGAAACACAATTATAAGAACATATAATGAGCAATTATATGTCAACAATTAGGCAATCTGGAACAAATGGAGGCACTCCTAGAGATGTCTAAACTACCAAAACTTAAATGGGAAAAAATAGAAAGCCTGAACACATAACCAGCCAGGAAATGAATGAATAATCACAAATCTCCCAACAAAACAAAAGTCCAGGATCAGATGGCTTCACAGAGGAATTCTACCAAACATTTAATGAAAAACATACACCTATTCTTCTGAAGCTGCTTCAAAAAACAGAAATGGGAGGAACACTTTCAAACTCTTTCTATGAGGCCAGCATTACCTGCTCCCCAAAACAAAGACCCCAGCAAGAAGGAGAATTACAGACCAATATCCCAATGAACATGGATGCAAAAATTCTCACCAAGGGGCGCCTGGGTGGCTCAGTGGGTTAAAGCCTCTGCCTTCGGCTCAGGTCATGATCCCAGGGTCCTGGGATCGAGCCCCGCATCGGGCTCTCCGCTCGGCGGGGAGTCTGCTTCCTCCTCTGTGTCTGCCTGCCTCTCTGCCTACTTGTGATCTCTCTCTCTCTCTCTCTCTCTCTGTCTGTCAAATAAATAAATAAATAATCTTTTTAAAAAAATAAAATTATTTAAAAAAAATTCTCACCAAAATACTAGCCAATTGGATCCAACAGTCCATTAAAAGGATTATTCACCACAACCAAGTGGTATTTATTCCTGGGTTGCCAGAGTGGCTCAACATCTGCAAATCAATCAATATGATATACTCCATAAGTAAAAGAAAGGACAAGAACCATATGATCCAGTCAATAGAGGCAAGAAAAAAGCACTGACAAATATAGCATCCTTTCTTGATTAAAACTCTTCACAGTGTAGGGCTAGAAGGAACATACCTCAATATCATAAAAGCCAAATAGGAAAAGCCTACAGTGAGTATCATTCTTAATGGGGAAAAACTGAGAGCTTTTCCCCTAAGGACAGGGACATGACAGGGATTTCCACTATCACCACAGCTGTTCAACACAGTACTAGAAGTCCTAGCCTCAGCAATCAGATAAAAAAGAAATGAAAGACATCTGAGTCAGCAAAGACATAGTCAAACTCTCACTCTCAGCAGATGATAAGATACTCTAAGTGGAAAACCCAAAAGACTTCACTCCAATATTCTAGAACTTATACAGAAATTCAGCAATATGGCAGGATATAAAATCAATGCATGGTAATCAGCTGCATTTCTATATAATGTGAGAGAAGAAAGGAGAAATTAAGGAGTTGATCCCATTTACAATTGCACTCAAGGGGCGCCTGGGTGGCTCAGTGGGTTAAAGCCTCTGCCTTCGGCTCAGGTCATGATCTCAGGGTCCTGGGATCGAGCCCCGCGTTGGCCTCTCTGCTCAGCGGGGAGCCTGCTTCCCTTCCTCTCTCTCTGCCTGCCTCTCTGCCTACTTGTGATCTCTGTCTGTCAAATAAATAAATAAGTCTTTAAAAAACAACAACAACAACAAAAAAAAAACAATTGCACTCAAAACTGTAATATACTTAGGAATAAACCTAACCAAAGAGGCATAGGATCTGTCCTCAGAAAACTATAGAACACTCATGAAAGAAACTGAGGAAGACACAAATAAGTGGAAAAACATTTCACTCATGGATTACAAGAACAAATATAGCTCAGATGTCTATGCTGCCTACAGAAATCTATATATTCAATGTAATCCCTATGAATATACCATCAACTCTTCACAGAGCTGGAAGAAACAATCCTAAAATATATACAGAACCACAAAAGACCCTGAAAATCCAAAAGGAAGTTGAAAAATAAAACCCAAACTGGTGGCATCACAATTTCTGACTTCAAGCTCTATTGCAAAGCTGTAGTCATCAAGACACTATGGTACTGGCACAAAAACAGACACACAGATCAGTGGAACAGAACAGAGAGCCCAGAAATGGACCCTCACTTGCACGGTCAACTGATCTTTGACAAAGCAAGAAAGAATAGCCAGTGGAAAAAAGACAGTCTCTTCATCAAATGGTGTGGGAAAAATTGAAGAGCCACATGCAGGAGAATGCAAGTGGGCCATTTCATTACACTATACTCAAAATGGATGAAAGACCTAAATGTAAGACAGGAATCTAGAGGAGAACACAGAGAGGAACCTCAACGACTTCAGCCACAACTTCTTGCTAGACATATCTCCAAAGGCAAGGGAAACAAAGGCAAAAAGAAGGAATGGAGGGGCGCCTGGGTGGCTCAGTGGGTTAAGCCGCTGCCTTTGGCTCAGGTTGTGATCCCAGGGGTCCTGTGATCGAGTCCCGCATCAGGCTCTCTGCTCGGCAGGGAGCCTGCTTCCCTCTCTCTCTCTCTCTGTCTGCCTCTCTGCCTACTTGTGATCTCTGTCAAATAAATAAATAAAATCTTTTTTAAAAAAGAAGTATTGGGAATTCATCAAGATAAAATCTTTTGCACAACACAGGAAACAGCTGACAATACCAATCAACTGACAGAATGGGAGAATATAGTTGGAAATGACATATCAGATAAAGGGCTGGTATCCCAGATCTATAAAGAATTTATCAAACTCAACATCCAAAGAACAAATAATCTAGTCAAGAAATGGAAAGATGACATGAACAGACACTTCTCCTAAGAAGACATACAAATGGCCAAGTTACATGAAAAAATGTTCCACATCACTCAGTATCAGGGAAACAGAATTTAAAAGCACAATTAAATACCACCTCACACCAGCCAGATGGCTAAAATTAACAAGTCAGGACATGACAGAGGTTGGTGAGGATGCAGAGAAAGAGGAATCCTCTCACAATGTTGGTGGAATGCAAGCTGGTACAGCCACTCTGGAAAACAGTATAGAGGTTCCTCAAATAATTGCAAATAGAGCTATGCTACAACCCACCAATCACACTACTGGGTATTTACCATCAAGATACAGATGTCGTGATCCAAAGGGGTTCATGCACCCAAATATTTATAGAGAAATATCCACAATAACAAAACCCAGATGTCCATCAACAGATGAATGGATAAAGATGATATGGTGTGTGTGTGTGTGTGTGTACACACATACATACATACACACAATGGAATACCACTCAGGCATCAAAAAATGAAATCTTGCCATCTTCAATGACGTGGATGGAACTAGAAGGTATTACTGTAAACAAAATAAGTCAATCAGTGGAAGACAATTATATGATCTCACTAGTACGTGGAACTTAAGGCACAAAACAGAGGATCATAGGGGAAAAAACCAGATGAAAACCAGTGAGGTAAACAAACTTAAGGACTCTTAATCATAGGAAACAAACTGAGAGCTGCTGGATGGGAGGACAGTAGAGGCTTGTGGTAACTGGGTGATGGGCATTAAGGGGCAAATGTGATGAAATGAGCATTGTGTATAAGACTGATATCACTGACCTCTGCCTCTGAAACTTATAATATATGCTAATTAACTGGATTTAAATTAAAAACTAAAAACAAATACAATGTACTGCCTACTATGACTAATGTTTTGAAAAACATGTGGCAGCTGTTGATCTGAATTACTTTTTTAAATTTTGAAAGATGACAAATAGCCTTATGGGGCACGTCAATGACTCAGTTACTTAAGCATCCAACTCTTGTTTTGGCTCAAGTCATCATCTTAGGATTATGATATAATCCCTGAGATAGGGCCCAGGCTCAACAGATAGCCTTACATGAGCTTCTCTCTCTCTCCCTCTCCACTCTCTCTCCAACCCCCACCACCATCTCTCTCAAAGATAAATAATTCTTTTTTTTTTTTAAGATTTTATTTATTTATTTGTCAGAGAGAGCGAGCACAGGCAGACAGAGAGGCAGGCAGAGGCAGAGGGAGAAGCAGGCTCCCTGCCGAGCAAGGAGCCCGATGTGGGACTTGATCCCAGGACGCTGGGATCATGATCTGAGCTGAAGGCAGCCGCTTAACCAACTGAGCCACCCAGGCGTCCAAAGATAAATAATTCTTAAAAAAATAAATATTACATATAAACTTCTTAGATATTTCTAGACACTTGTCTGATTTTTTTTCCTGTAGGTTGACATGCCAGCCATAGATTCCCATTGGTTTTCTACCACAGGAAAGAAACTTTCTCTCTTTTGAGATGATATGCTACTATACAGAGAAAACACTAAAGACTCTATCAAGTAACTACTAGAGTGATTAACGAATTCAGTAAAGTTTCTGGATACAAAATTAGTATACATTGTTGCATTTCTATACACCCCTAATGAAATTGTAGAAAGAGAAATTAAGAACACAGTCCTGTTTATAATTACCCCCAAAAGTTTAAAACACCTAGCAATAAACTTAACCAAGGAGGTGAAACACCTGTACTCTGAAAGTTATCCAACACTAGTGAATGAAATTGAACATGACAGAAACAAATTCATGAGCAAATTCCATGCTCATCAATTGGGAGAATCAATATTAAAATGTCCATACTACCTAAAGGAACCCACAGTTTTAATACAATCCCTATCAAAATATCAACACCAGTTTTCACTCAACCAGAACAAAGAATCCTAAAATTTGTATGGAACAAAAAAGACCTTGAGTGGCCCAAGCAATCTTGAAAAAGAACAACAAAACTACAGGTACCAAAATTCCAGATTTCAAGATATACTACAATGCTATAGTAATCAAAACAATAAGGCCTGGTACAAAAATGAACACAGAGATCAATGAACAGAACAGAGTGTACAGAAATAACCCCATTCCTGTATGGTCAGTTCATTCATGACAACGGAGATCAGAAATGCACAATGGGGAAAAGATCTGTCTCTTCAACAAACGATGGGGAAAAATGGGACAGCCACCCACAAACAATGAAATCGCACTACTTCCTTACACCAGGCACAAGAAACACTCAAAACAGATTAAAGACTTATATGTGAGACCTGAAGCATAAAATTTCTAAAAGAATATAGGCTGTAATTTCTTTAATATCAGCCATGGAAACAGTTTTCTAGGAAGGCCTTCTCTGGCAAGGGACACAACAGCAAAATTAATACACTGAGATTACAATGAAATACAAACTTCTGCTCAGTGCAGAAAACTACCAACAAAACACAAAGACAACATACAGAATGTGAGAAGATGTTTGCAAATGATGTGTCTGATAAGTAGTTAATATCCAAAATATATAGAACTTATACAATGCCACACCAAAAAAAAAAACCCCAATGCTCTAACTTGATCTTACTGAAAAATAAATGGAGGACATGAAGAGACATTTCTGTATAAAGAAATAAAGATGGGCAACAGACACATGAAAGGGTGCTTACTATCACTAATCACGGAGGAAATTTAAAGCAAAATAACAATGAGATAGCATCTCACCGATGTCATAATGGGTAGAAGAAAAACTATAAGAAATCACAAGTGTTGAGGACTGGAGCAAAAGTTGCCCTCATGCACTCTTGGTGGGAGTCCAAACTGGCACATCCACTGTGGAAAACATGATGTGGGTTCCTCACAAAATTTACAAATACCATAGGATCCCGTAATCTACCCAAGGTCAATGAAAACTCTCATTTGAGAAGAGAGATGCACCCCTCCCCTAAATGAAGCATTATTACACAGCCAAGATATGGAAGCAACCCAAGTA